>JAGTTH010001025.1:0-30913 GCA_022606485.1 Agraylea sexmaculata
ATAAAGCTATCGGTTAAAAATATACATTTTTAATTAATCGAATAAAAACAGTACCCTCTATTTTATCTGGGATTATTAAGTTGGATAAAGACGTATGTTTATTGTTTTTAAATTGAAAAAAAATTAACTCGCGTATTTCTTAATATGGTAGTTATGATGATTGGGGTCTGATGAGAGCACTTGATGTGTATTTGGATTAAAGATTGTGGTTGATGGTTATGGTGGTTGTGGTAATGGTGAATAGTATGGGAGGACTGGTCCCTGTTGTGGTCGTCTCGTATGACAAACGAGTGTCGTGTAGGCGAGGGTGAACACATGATGGACTATGCAAGTGGACACGGCCTATATGACTATTACTATAAGACATGGTGTTGTATGGGGGTGGCTGGGTGGCTACTAGGTGTCTGGCTGGATATGGGGGCGGCACTACAAGCCACTGGAAATCAATCACAACCGAGCGAGAATCAAAATCTGATGCAAGCGCAATAAAATTCAACAGACCGACATGATTGATCACCTTTCAAAACTCGCCTGTCGTTGCTCTTCTCCTCTGTACATTTCATCCTTTCTTTTTAAAACATCATCCTGACGAATGTCCCAGTCCACATCTGATTTATACGATATATACCAAGCCAATACCTGACAAGCAAAACACCATGTTTCTGTGGCTCATTTATTAGATCATTCAACAAAAATATTTATATTAAAGAAAGTTCAGTATTTCAAAAATGTATCTACAAACTGATAGTTAATAAAATCAATATTTTTCAACTTCAAATACATGTGTTTCAGTAACAAATCATATTAACAAATTGCCCGCCTAAAATTATTACTCAAAATGGACTTTTTTATTTATTAAATTAATTTATGTGCAAATATTGGGTTTTCTCAAACGATTAGGCTAGAAATAAAAGTATTTCATTATTGATATTATAACGTGGTATTATGGGCTGTTATATTAAATAAAAGATATAACGAGATTTAACGTTATATTAAATAAAAGTTGTTGAGGGAATGGACACGAGAGACGTGTGTACTGTGTGAAGCGTCGAATGGAACAGGGCGACTGTTGGTGCGTGCCGCCGAGTGCATACGTGTGTATATGTGAGTGTAAGTGAGTGTGATGTTACATGCGTCCCCCAAAAGTGGAGCAAGGGTTTGAAGAACCTGTGAAACTTTTACGACTCTATACAATGATATGTGTGATGTCTCAAGTGTCCAGTTGATTCTATACAATAATATGTATGAGCTTCGTCATTTTGCGTCAGCGAATCGCACTTTTTTGCTGACTCTCCCAGATCTAGTTACGTAGTCGTCGGATGAGTCAGGTGCTGATGAGTGTTTAAGATTGTTGCTGCCTTTGCTTGACCTAGTTGGGCTGTCTGCTGACTCGTCAGTTAAGAAGAATGCTGGTTTCAGTCTGTCTGTGTTCACAATTATTTGTGTCCCACTTACTTCAATTTTGAGGTTGTTATTTTTTCTTTCAATGACTTTGTGGGGTCCTGTATAAGGCTGGACCAGTGGTTTCTTAACTGCTCTTCTGAGAAAGACGTGCTCACAGTTGTCTAACTCATCCGGCTTGTAGAGTTTTTTCCTGGTGTTATTTCTGGACAACTTGGGTCTTAAAGTTGACATTGCCCTGATGAGATCTTTGGTTGATTCGTTTGATGTTTTTTTGGATGTTTGAGGTGAAATTACGTCACCTGGTAATCGGAGTGAGATGCCGAATGCTCTTTGTGCGGCGGAATATTCATCGCCGTCCTTAACCGCGTTCCGGATGCCCAGGAGTGCGATTGGTAGTGCATCTATCCAGTTGGTACTGCCTTTGAGTTGGGCCATTAGACTAGTTTTGATAGTTCTATGCAGTCTTTCAACCTTACCGTTAGCTTTTGGGTTATAAGCAACAGTTCGGTTGTGATCAATGCCAAGAAGTTGACAGTACTTGTTGAATACCTCTGATTCGAATTGTCTTCCTTGATCGCTAGTGATGGTGATAGGTGAACCGTACCTAGCGATCCAGTGATTCAGCAGTGTTTTGATTACCGTGTCAGCTGTGATGTTTTGTGCTGGGATGGCTTCGAACCAGGATGTTGCTCTGTCAATCATTGTTATTAGATAGGACATGTCTTGGCAGATAGGTAATGGTCCAACTATGTCAATATGGAGGTGTTCGAAACGATCGGTTTCGATGAAACTTCCATAAGGACTGCGAGTGTGGCGGTGGATTTTTGAACGTTGACAGGTGATGCAGTTTTTAACCCACTTCGTTACGTCTTGGTTGATACCTTTCCAGAAAAATCGTTCCTTGATGGCTTTAATTGTAGATCTGCTGCCAGTGTGAGCTATGTCGTGAACTTGGTGAAAAGCTTGTCTGCGCCAGCATGCTGGTACGAAAAGTCGCGCCTTCTGCGTTGAAGTTTCGTACCATAATGCTGGAGCGTTTGCTGATGTTATTTTCTTGAATTGTAGTGTTGGGTGCTGTTTGAGATTTTCCAGCTCTGGGTCATTTGTTTGAGTTTTTGCGATGTCCTTCAAGTCGAAGTTAGTTGGGAGATTGATTGTAGAGATCCGACTGAGTGCGTCTGCAACGGTGTTCTCTTCGCCTTCAATGTAGACTATTCGGTTGGCGATTGCGTTCAGTGGTTTTTGAAATTGAGCTGCTTTAGGAATAAGTTTTCTGTAAAAATTAATTATCCCTAAAAATCTTCTTAATTCTAGGACTGTCTGTGGTTTTGGAAAATCCTCTATGATGCGGATCTTCTCAGAAATTGGTTGTATACCTGCTGTTGTTATTTTAAATCCTAAGAATTCTATTTCAGTAAGGCCAAATTGACATTTTTCGAGTGCGACTGATAAACCGAATTTGTCCAATCTCGAGAAAAGTTCTGTGATGCACTTAAGGTGTTGTTCTTCGTTCTTTGATGCGATTAAGATGTCGTCTAAGTAGACAAATACGTCTTCCATATCTCCAAGTATGGTGTTTATGGAGCGTTGGAAAGATTGTCCTGCGTTTCGAAGTCCGAATGGCGTTTTCACATATTCGAAAGATCCGAAAGGTGTTGAGATGGCTGTCTTCGGAATATCTTCTTCGGCTATTGGTATTTGATGATAAGCCCGTTGGAGATCGATTTTGGAGAAAATGTTTTTTCCTTCGAGATGATTTTGAGCCTCGGAAGGGCGTGGTATGGGGTATCTATCTGGAGCGGTTTGAGCGTTAAGTCGCCTGTAGTCGCCACAGATGCGTATTCCCCCGTCTTTCTTCTCCACGATGTGAATAGGGGATGCCCAGGGTGAGGATGATGGTCGTATAATCCCTAATTGTTGTAATTTGATGATCTCCTGCTTCGCTTTGTCATACTTCACTTTATTGAGAGATCTCGCTTTCTCGTATACCGGTGTACCTGTTGTGGTGATGTGATGTCGGACCGAATGTTTTGAAGGTTTTTTTATCCTATCGGCGTCAAACAATTCCGGAAATTTTTTGATGACCGATAAGTATTCCTTCGTTGGTGTCAATAATTTGATGGATTCGATTTGTTCTTGGTCTACCTGTCCTTGTATTTTCACTCTAAATTGTTTGTCGAAGAGACATTTTCCACTGAGGTCTATTAACAGTTGGTGATGTTTCAGAAGGTCGGCCCCGATGATGTTGCGCTCGACATCAGCAATGATGAACGTCCATGTATAGATTGCGTTGGGAGCGAGGTGCAGTGTTATCCTCTTGGTCCCGTAAGTCTTGATGGGCGTTCCGTTAGCTGCTCTTGCTGTAATTGTTGTAGCAGGTTGTTTGCTGTCTGTTACTTTCAGTACTGAAATGTCTGCTCCGGAGTCGACAAGGTAGGCCTTCCTGGTGCGAATGTCGTGCATTGTGAGGCGGTATGATATTGGAAGGGCTGCAGCGCTGTCCACCTCTGCGGTCGCTGCAGCGTCTAGTTTTCCGCATTGAATTTACACGGCTGTTGGCACTTGTTTGCCTTGGCGCCGAATTTGAAATGATACCAACAGTTGTCATGTGTCGACCGCGAGTTGCTGCGTTGCCGGCTACGTTGTCGGCTACGGTTTCCGCGTTGTCGGCTGCGATCTCTGAAATTTGGCTCATAAGGTCTTCGTGTTCTATCGACCACCGATATGGACAACTGCCGGACCAGTTGTTTTAGGTCCTCCACATCTTGTCTCATCCGTGCCATGGCTGTATCGCTGTTGTTTGGTGTATCGCTGTTGTTTGGTGTGTTGAGTATGTTGATGTCCCATTCCATGTTGTGATTCATTTTTGTTGTATTAATTTATTATATTTGATGTATTAATTATGATTATAATGTTGTATGCTGATATGCCTGTGGCCGTAATATGATTAATGCAGTAATGTTTATTTAATAGGTGTTGACTCAGCGATTGTACTGTTGGTGGTAATATTCTCGGAATTATTATATGATAATATTCGATGACGGTTGTAATATTTTCAGAATTAATTATTAATATTCTTCACTTGCGGAATGTGTCGACACAATTTTTTTCTTTTTTGACAATTATTTTTTTTGATTTTGATGTGAAAGATGAGGAATGGTCTTACTTGTTATTTGATGATGAATTGAAGAGAACCATATATCCTTACTTCCTGCTGTTCCTCGTCGGTGATTCGTGTCCAGATCAGATGAAGATTGCGAAATCCAATGTCGGGGTCACCAGATATAACGTGGTATTATGGGCTGTTATATTAAATAAAAGATATAACGAGATTTAACGTTATATTAAATAAAAGTTGTTGAGGGAATGGACACGAGAGACGTGTGTACTGTGTGAAGCGTCGAATGGAACAGGGCGACTGTTGGTGCGTGCCGCCGAGTGCATACGTGTGTGTATGTGAGTGTAAGTGAGTGTGTATGTGAGTGCATGTGAGTGTGATGCTACAATATATATATATATATATTTTTAAATATTTGTGCAAATATATAGGTTTCGCTTTCTTTTAATGTACACATTCATTATCAATTGCGAAATTAATTATGTACGTTTTCACATTATTTATTTATTATTAAGCTTCTGATATAATTCGTTAATGGGAATTTTTTTTTTTTTTAAATCTACAGATACAAATAAACATTTATTGAGTGCCTAAAACCTTCAGTTTCAGAAAATGACTTGCTAAGTCTAGTCAAGAGGGAATTGAATTTTTTTAATGATAGACTTTAACATATTCAGTATTATTGTGTAATATTAAAGTTACAATAATTTTACCCTTATTTAGTATTGATTAATCAGTATGGTAATAAATGCTTCAAACGGAAAATAAATCATTATAATAATAATATTTGATACTATGTAAGTAATAATAATGTAAATTTTTATTTTTTATTGTTTATCTGCTCTTTGTTCTTTAATTGAAAAATACACGGGTGAACTCTTTTCCCACAATTCTGCCACCTACAGGGCTTGTTTAGGAGCAACCTTATATGAATGATTGTTTCCAATCCCTTACTTAATTTTAACATTTTCATTATTGTTTTAAACCTTTATTATTATTATTATTATTATTTTTGTCTTGTATGTTAAAAACAAGGTCTTATGAGCGATTATATGGAAATAAATAAAAATGTCTGGGTAAAAAACATTAAATTGAAAAAATACGTAACGTAATCTAAGTGAAGGGTTGTATATTTATGTGTTTGTAGACGAGTGTGAATTTAATTACACATGTAGAGGTTGAGTGTTATTTTTGTGTTGTTTTCAATGATGAAGTTAGTGTGTAATTTATAGATGTGTAGAGAATTGGGCTCGGGCCAGGTCGGTGATTAAAATATGAAAAGCTGTGTTGTAGTGGAAGTAGTAGGTTTTACTCGTGCACTTCTATGAAAGGGCACTACTAAGCGATAAACAAACAAGCAATCCTCCCACTATTCCTGCGGGCTATCCTAACTTCTGGGCCTTACCCTATCGATCCCGACTATTGCCCAAGAACACCTTTCATATATACAACCTTAGCCAATAAACCAAACTTCTGTCCCACGTCCCTAAAGGATTACTTGCCCGTCTTGCGCCAATATACAACCGAATACTTAATTACTCCCATACACTTTATACGGATTAATTCACTAATCTCAATTTTAATAAAACCATTAACAAAATATGCTTCGTGATAAAAATGGTTAATTTCAATAAAACGATAAGGAAAAAAAAACATTTATCCCTAAACATATCAAGTACACCGCGATAGAGAAGAATTTTCGACAATATTTGGTATCTCAATTTTTATCGATGCTGATAAAATTATTGTAGAAAATAAAAAAATGCATTTTCATTTATAATTAAACAACCCAATCCTGGAAAAGATTTTTAAAAATAAAAAAGTAGGTATAAAATTGCGAATAGACTTAGTTAAAACATTATAATATAATTTATGTAAATTTTTTTATTCATTTTGCTATTAAAAATAGAAAATGTATTTCGTTCGAATTTTTATCGATGCTGATAAAATTATTGTAGAAAATAAAAAAATGCATTTTCATTTATAATTAAACAACCCAATCCTGGAAAAGATTTTTAAAAATAAAAAAGTAGGTATAAAATTGCGAATAGACTTAGTTAAAACATTATAATATAATTTATGTAAATTTTTTTATTCATTTTGCTATTAAAAATAGAAAATGTATTTCGTTCGAATTTTTTTTATAGTATCCAGTAGACGGTTAATATTCATTGCTTCAATATTTACGGTAAAATTCAATAAATTCAAGTAAACTTGAATAAAGACAATCGATCGGGATTTTAATATGATTTTTCGTCAAAGTTTCTGTTAATTATATTATATATATCACATACCATATCACAATTCCAAATAATTATGTAGAAACAGGTAGAAATATTTTTTTACCAAGTAACTTTTGAATGAACCAATGTATCAAATAAGGTAATGCCTTTATAAGTAAGTTCTTATTCCTCCTTTTTGGGAGAACTTCTTATGAATATAACCTCGACGAAAACCAAAATGAGATAGTTTCTTCATATGGATTTTTCAGATTAAATATGTTCTTATACTTATGAAAAAAACGAATAAGTATTTACTTGTTTTTAAATATAACCAAGGCAGGGAAAAACTGCGATCCATTATTACTATATTTTAAACCGAAGAGTTATTATATTTTTTTAAATGATTCAATCGATTATTATCAACCACTGAATTTGAAAAAGGTGTACACAAGTCATCTTCATAGACAAATATATATATCTTCATATAACCCTGATATTACCATTGTTTGGGATTTTAAAGGAGTATCACTTTTTGTGGAATAAATCCATTGTGACTATGATTATTTGTTTATGATCATTACTTACTTATTTAATTTAAATAAATAAGTAATGATCATAATGAATGAAATAAAAAAAATAACAAAATGTAAAATGTTTTCCTAAATACCGTGGATGATATCGCAGCATATGATATTTTAGTTATACAACATGACTAATCACGACCATTTGTGGTAAATTAGCGTTTTTTAACGCATGCCTCAATTCAGACGCTAAATATTGAGTGTAAACTCACTACACGAATTACAATTGAAGATATTGGCGGAAATTTTCTAAATGAATTTTTGCTTTATAAATAAATGTATGATGATTTTTTCGGTCTCTCTTAAGATATTGAATTCTTGTTACAAGTGCCGTTTTGTCCGCGAAGGTCTTCAAATATAATACCACAAATTCATTGAATTATTAAAATAGTTTCAAATATATTGAATTTGTTATTGAGAGTGTGTTCGGTTGAAGCTGATTTGGAGTAAAGCGAGCGTCACAGAAGTCGTATCTGTATTCTGTACTGAAGATTGTCCTCTTGTATAGTCCGTTTAGTTTACCGAGGCTAAAGGGAACTCTTTTACGATTATGGAGTTAGTCAGTCCAAATCTCCTACATATACCTATACACAATACCGTTTTTATCATTAGACTTTTAACATTATGGATACTCGCCCCGCTTTTATTGCGAGCCGACTTATTTCGAGTGGATAAAATCGTATTACCCTGTGGAACTTTTTCCACGTTCAGACAATCATCCCAGATGGCCGTTCGTCTTATGTATGTAATCTCGTAAATGAAATTTTTTCATGAATATTACACTCTTGATCGTTTAATCACCCTGCATCGAATTATTATTATATATGGTTGTACCGTGAAACTTCGGTCCCGGGTCATATTATAAATAATCTAAAAGCGCTTAGGCTCTCCCGCAGGCAAACAATTTACGTATTCGAAGATTTGGCTACCCTGTTCTACTCCAGTGTAAGTCCCTAATGAAAATTTGTACGCGAGCAAAATTAATGTTCCCAACTTGGAATAACTCTGAAGACATTCACTACCAGTTTAGCTGCCCTTTTAATTTCAATACCGAGGGACATTTCTGCACGCCCACTCATTACTCGCCTCGCAAATGCCTTTGTTATCATTAACACATAATTTGCGACCCATTTAAGTTTCTTTTGAATAATTTACTTGCTGTTAAAGGAAACTAAATTATTTTTCTTGGAATTTCACTATGAATTATATTAGTACAGGTTTTTTTTCATAACTTTTAAAGGGTGTAATAAGTTTAAATTAGTTACTGATGAAGACATTTTATTTGTTATCTGTTGCATCAATAAATATTTTAATGAAATAGACATGTGAAACATATGCTAAAAATAAACATTTCTCTATAAAAAAGATATATATAATCTGTATTAAAAATTAGATTTTTCTGCGAAGGTCCTCAACCCAATAGGAACATTTTTCCATGTATTATTTATTTTGTTTAATATATTGAGTTCTCAAAGCTTATTTTCTAACATTCAATTGAAAACAGTATCGATAGCTTATTTAATTTTATAAATCGAATATTGTCTGCTTTTGAATAATTAAATATATAAAAAAGGCCATGCTTTCTTCTGATGATCTTCCGATGAAAATATGATGATTTGCTACTTTTTAAAGCACACATTTCGTCGAAAAAAATATACCCTTCAAATCATTTGTATGTAAGCAAATTATATTCTCTTTAAAAATTAGATATTTCTTCAATTGATTAATTTGCTGTAAAAATATGTAATAGAGAAACCATAATTTTTATCAATTATTATGTTTTATATATTAGCTTATTTAATTTTACAACAACTAAAATTCCCCTATTTTGGATACTAAATGTATAAAATGAAAAGAATCAACAGATTTTGATAGTATAATAAAAAATATTGATATATTTTTATGCAATTCGTCTTTATACGAGATAATAATGAAATAGTGTTATTAAAAATTGTCTAACCGACTGTCTCCATGCAATTGTCATCAAATTAAAATATTTAATCAAGTTGATATCCCAAAGCGTATTATAACGATCCCGTAAAATGTAATATAAGGAGATCGTTTAAGTAATAAAATGGCATAGCTCAGTAATGGCATAAAATCCTGAAAGAATGACCGCATAGTTGTGGTTAATGGGTTAAGGGAGGCTCCATATAGACAGAAAGACAGACAGAAAGACATGAACGAGAAAAGAGACTAAGGTGATGTCGTAAAATTTTATTTTAAGAGCAATCGGTGGGAAAAATGTCGTGCCGATTATTGGTTATAGCGATAGTGCCTCGTTATACTCTTTTATCAATGTTATTATGCAAATCATGGCCTATTGTAGAATATGTAGAAAACTGTACTTACTGCAATATTGAATCATATGTATTGTATATATGCAAGACTCACCTGTAATCAGAAAAAAAATAAGTGTGAATAATTTATTAAAATATTAGTAGGATGTGTTTATATGAAATCTCGGCCAAGAAGGTGAAAAACGATGTTTTAAATTACTCACAATTTTACAGCATTGCCCGGTTTAACATACATATTACATTCGGTAAAATTATTTAAAAATTGCATTCAAATTTATAGTTTGTTCCACTATTAAAAGGGCAGATGTAAAATGGAGTCTTTGTTCCATACTAATAATCTTATTGTACTATTTCAGATTAAATGATTTTAATTTTTATTATTTACGTGCTGTATTCACGTTGAAAATAAATCTCAGACATGAGGGTGAAAAGAACAGGTTTTCAATTACTCACAATCGTAGAGCGCTGCACGGCTTGCATTTTTATAATATTACTTTATTATGTGATAAAATGTATTAATATATTCGAATTTTCGGATTTTAACAGGAAAATGTTATAACATTTAAATTTATAGCTTGTCCCATAAACATAATAATTGATGTATGATAAGTTTGATAACTGTAGATGTATATCACAATATATAATGTTTTGTGTAAATACCAGAGAGTTGAGATAAAATATTAAAGCAATATTATAAAAGAAATTGTTGCAGAGCGCGAATATGTCAAACTTTTTATTACAACCACTTGGATTATGTCTGTGAGCAATTTTCACATTTGACTCCGGATTTCGACTACAATCTGTGTAGAAAATGTACATAAATTGCAAACTATTATTATGTTCTCGTGTTGATTGGGAATTCTGTTTGCAATCTATATGTGACACGAATCATCTTGAAATATACACCATTATAGTGTGTGGTTTAATAAGAGAAATACTAAGCATAATTAATGTTTAAAACTTGTTAGCCCCTCGCTCGACCTTCTCAACTACCTCATATCTGTACAGAACCCCACTTAATTAAAGGTCTGAAAGGTCACATTCTGAACCCTAGTTTAGCTTAACATATGTGTGGATAGTATTGATAAAATATAATCTTAGCGTAGTCTTGGAATTTTCATTAAAAGAAAGTCTCGTTATAATGAAATTTGATCAGTGCAAGGATAGATAGCAAAGGGGGAATTAACCACTGTAAGTTCATTTCCTTTGTGTGTCGGTAAGGCTTTACAAAGCCCGACCAAGAAGGGTGCACCTTGGATATTCGAGGATCGCAGTACCCGGTATTCAAAGGCCTGTTTCAAGCGTCCAGTCTTGGGCCTCGGCCAAATTGGAGGTTTGGGAAATTCAAAGAAAACAGAGAGAAGGCACCCGAATGGCTTGTCGAGGTTTAGTAAAAAAGGATCACTGAGGCTAAAAGTCGATCTCAGTATAGCACACATGTTATACTACATTTATTTATATTGATAAAAGCAGCCAAGTAACAACGTGCACGCTCGATTGGATGCCCTAACTACTAATTTGCTATGAATAAAGCTTGCTCTTTCACATGCACAATACACAAAATAACCTAACACAATAAATTTATCGTTTTCAATATCAACTTTCATTCAATTTACCATAAAACATTACGATATTAAGCGCGTGTCTAAACGAAATAATTCTATTGGTAGACATCACGCGCAATAAAGTTTATATATTTTTATAAGATTATTGTAATATTATGTGATCTTCAGCTTAACAATTTATTTATTTAATAACAAAGAGGGCTTTCATCTGTGGACTTAATTTCAGACTATTTTATTCTTTATTTTAACACTATAAAAAATGTAAACCAAATAAAGTTTTTTTAAACAATATTTTTAATTTGTATTGATATGGTAGAAGTAGGTTTAATTTAAAAAAATATATATCTCTATTTATAATAGTATAAAACTTTGTAAATGATTGATAATACGAGTACGAGGCTTTGATACATTTTCTATGGATTCCGTTCACAATGGAAGTAGATTAAATGAATTTACGATATATTGATAAAATATAATCAAATATAAAAAGCTTAGGTTGGAGAGAATTCCTTAAAATATTTGAATAAGTATTAACTTGTTAATTTTACTGTTAAATAAATTTATTAGATGTCACTTCCGCAATATTTGTATAAGTATAATATTGTACAAGATTAATTAATTACTTTAAAAATATAAGCTTTTCATATTACTTTTATTTTTTTGACAGTTTTTTAATATGAAATGTTAAAAAGATAACATATGAAATTTAAAATTACTTAATATTTTTTTATACAAATCCAAATTATTATTTGTTACATTGTTCAGTAAAAATAATTATATGAGTGTGGAACCAAAATGATAAAAATGACTCATATTATGAAAAATAATTATTAATATCATATAACATATAATATAAAAAAAACAGGTTTTAAAATGCTCACAATTTTGGGGCACTGCGCGGCTTAAAATTTTATTACAATCTGTTATTATTATTATCCACAAGGACATGGTGGACCCCGTCGAATTATAAAATATTTTAATAACATTTGGTTTTTTTTTTAAATATGTCGGTTTATAGAATTATAGTGCGAACAAACGTTTTTGTGTATACACAAAAATGTATTAATATAAAATCAATTGAATATTTGTATTATGTATCAATAGATTAGTGTACATATATATTTATATAGTGGATATTTTAGGTTTTTTTTAATTATTTGAAATATCTGTTTACACGGCGAATGTTAATTTAGTGGTAAAGTTATTAACGGAAGTCGGTTGTAAGAAAGCCTTGCGCTGATTCTTTGTCTTCCGTTAGGCTTTTAACGGAAGTTGTAAACATTGTTAAAGCCTTATACACTCTGCAAAATGAAGCCAGCTTTATAAAGTGTATTATTCAAAGTGATTATTTCGGATATGTAACGACAGTTGTGCTACTATGAAGTATTAATTAAAATAATGTGAATCGGTATTGTGTCGGGCACGTGTGGAGCCATGAAGCGAAACCACCCCAACACTCACTTTCACCCCCTTCATATTCATACTGCGACACAACTATCACATAAGTTTCAATCATACAACATGCTGATACATATTTCAATGTCTCTTCCAGTTATCACGCCCACAAACTTGGGTTCGAATCCGTTGGAAAAGTCAAGCGTAACTTTGATAACTTATTCATATTACATCACGGCCTACAACATTGACAAACTGAAGCCGAAAGTTATAATTAAGCTATAAACTTGATACGAACCCCAGGTTTCAATTAATTAAGAATAACAAACAATCATTATAGAATATGTACAGTGATCTGATAACAGTTGTTAGAAAGTGAATAATGTATATGGTCATGTTAATGTTTGAGTCATTATTAATATGGAGAGCCGGAGGGTAATTGCTTAGTATAGTCAGTAATTAGAAGGGGAGGTGTGTCGGTCACTATTACCTCACTTCTATTACAAAATATTATTAATTATTTATGAACAAGCTAATTTGGTTATGATTGAATATATCTGTCATAAACACACTTTTATATGAGGCGTCGGTATTTTAATATGTACACCCTCATTACATATTAATAGTTTTGACTTCTTGGTGGTGTTGTTTTTCAATTTTTAAACAAATATAAAGTATAAAATATTTTCCTTAATTTTAAAATACATAAAACATGATGGGAAAATATCTGCATTTGAAAAAAAATATCCCAAATCCAGTATTCGCTTTCTTTTGTTTGTAACAGATTTTCATAACCCTTAATTTCATAACGTATTTTGAAATTAACATATCGTAAATTCATCAAGGTAAGTATATGTCCTCCATTTTCATATTATTAAAAATTATTTCCATAGAAAATATACGTTTTTATTCTTTACTCAATTTTATTCAAACTGAATATTAATTTAAAAATAGTATTCTAGGCCGTATAATTAAAAATTTAAGTATTTAAAAAAATTAAAGTATTTTATAAATTTAAAATTTGATTAAAATTGCTAGTTAAATTCAACTTTCCTGAATATATTCCACCCAGTAAAAGTAAGTTTATTTAAATGTAAATACACTTGAAGCTTGTGAAGTAATATGGCTTTAGGGGTAATAGAGTGTAGGAGTAACGAGTAGCTTTATACAGCCTTCGGAGAATGTTTACTGTTGCAAAAATACAGCCTAATGGGCCATTATTAACAACACAAATACCAAATAAAAATGTCAACTCCTACATTTTAATCAATATGCATTATATCTAATTGAAATACTGCACTGTTCTACATATTAACTCTGGATTGGTTCGTAAGATAATCACTAGTATTGTTGTAATTGGCGGTGCTTTGTAAAGCACTGGTACTAATATGGCTTGTGTACAATCTTTTAGGTTCGATCGATAGATATTGTGGAAGGTATGAAGTATTCAAGTGTATAATTATAGAAAAGGTAGCAGGTGCTGTATGTGCGTGATATAAAAGCAAATTGTATGCGTTGTGAATGTGATTCATCATCAGTCATTATCTACACACAATGAAAAATAATACATTATTACAACCATCAAGATGATGCAGTCCTTATTAAATATATATATATTTAACATGCTCTAGACAAGGATTTAATTTAAAGCGAAGGCATTTAATTCTATAATCGTAGGCGTCGTGACGTATATCGTAGCAGAATAGGGGATGATGAGCACTACGATGCATATTCATCATTTTATATAATAATTTTAACTAACTTGTTCAAGAAAGTACAGCGTGATAGGTTAGGGGATAAGATGCGTGGCTACAAATACTGTGGTCATGGGTTCAAATCCTGCTCAAATAAAAAAATAATAATTTGATTGGTTATTACGACTGGGAGATCGGGAATAATATTAATAAAATCCCAATAGATCGTCTTGATCCAGGTTTACTCTGATTTCCTGTATTGTAAGGTAAATACTGATTATTAAGTCGGTGACCTGTGTAACTAGTAATAGTTAAGATCACCGATAGGCAATTAATTAACACGTTTTTGTGTCTAAAAAACCCGCGGCGCGTAAACAAGCAAATATATACACAAATTATCCAAATAATGTATATCCCGTATTTTTTTTATAACAAAATCTATATTATTATATATATTATATACATATATATATATATATATTATAATTCTTATAATAATAGAAAAGTCTATATAATTATGAGAAAATTAAACTATATTTATGCAAAATGATCATAAAAATAGACGTGTGTATCAATTAATTGTTGCTAACCCCCAGTTGCTATTTTATATTGAATCATTTTACTGTAAGAAATTTTAATAAAAAATGTATTATAAAAATAAAATTCTGCGCATATTTGGGGACATTTTATAACAATAAATCAATAAATAGATTCAAAATATAAAAAAAGACCGTTTTTTTTAATGTTTAAATATAGCATATTTGCGTGTAAAAGTTATAATAAGTAGTAATAGTATCGAATTGCGTCACATTAAAGCCACAATCTTGGTCGAAATATAAAACAAAACATTAAATACAACCCCTTGTGTGGCACCCGCCACCCCCATGCATATCACATTGCCATAGGTCATAACAGCCACCACCATCATTCTATATTTAGATTCATTTCTCATATTGCGTCATTGATAACGGAAATTATTTACATTGCAATCAGACTACGAGTACATGATTGTTGTACTGTATTTGTAGGGAGGAATGAATGATTGTAGTTATTATAGAATCAGAGTAAGTTCGTATAAAAAGGTTAATGTTTGAACTCATTTGAGTCTAGTGTGTTGAAACTTATGAAACAGTCCACAACATTAAATTAGGCCTCATTTCTTTCACACGCAGTACAAATAATCTTCACCCTAATGATTTATTTCATTGTTGACGGATAATTCTATTGAATTGGAAATCTACAACTCTATTGGAAATATCAATTTCTTAATGTACTTTTGAGCAATTACGTATTTCAACCAAATTGAAAAAACTTGCGCCGCGAATGCAAAAAGAGTTATAAATATATTTTTTTCAATCACTACTTAAATCTATTATAAACTTAATAAATAACTATTCAGCTATAGTCTGAATATAAATATTTTTAAAATAAAAGAATCGTTTATTAATTCAATCTCACAATTAATGATAAAAAGCGCGTCCAACGATTCATTAAAAATTTTACTTCATCGAGATTGTGTCTAATTGTTTTCAATAAACAAGATAATTTATTTTATTTTATTTGTGAGGCTAATTTTAAGCTAATGATTACAATTGAGAGTATTCTATTTGATAATAAATTAGTAAAAACAAAGTAATATTTAAATTAATAAAGAATCTGAAGGCCTGAAAGGCTTTTTTAGAAGGTTTTTAATTTATTTTGTTTTGAAGTGTTAATTAATTGTCTGTCAGTGATCTTAACTATTACTAGTCACCTACTTAATAATCGCCACAGTATTTACCTTAAAATCTAGGAAAGCAGAGTAAACCAGGATCAAGACGATTTATCGCGATGTTATTAATATTATTCCCTATCTCCTAGTAAAGATTACCAATCCAATATTTTATTTCAACCCATATATGTATAAGTGCTACAATACTGGTCTATGCATATTTTAATTTCAGAATAATGGTGTATTTCTTAAAAGGTTGTCATAATACGTTGTTTCTTAGGATATAAAGAATGCAGGAGGCTGTATTGCAGAGTGGTGCGTGGCTGGCCAAATATGGGTCATTCATAATATATTTAGAGTGTGTAAGTGTCTGTAATGGCACCCGAGAGACAAGCCTGCATTAAAATGCGCCACTTTACTGAAAAACCTCTTACCACAATGAGCTTATTGAAAAGTGCCCTCCACCATGCGTGCCACCCCATAATACACCCTGCCACCCCATCATACATTCCCTTTCAGGAATTCCGATTTAAACTATTCGATCTAAGATAAAGAGACAGCATAACTACGCTCTGTTTCTAAAGGAAATTCTTACATTATTCACATACCAAACAAATGCAACATTGATAATGTTATTATTATCAGTAACCATCAAATGCATGCTACGCAAATTTGATCCCTGAATAATATTGATTGATATTAATACACAATTGTATGAATTTTACCTGCTTAAAATTAATAGAACCTCGATATTTTGAATAACTTATTCCGAGATATAATCTATGGAAAAGAAACTCTTCACTTAAATTAACTGAGAATATTTTAGGGGATTGTAGGGCAAATATAAGCGAAAAATGTATTAAATATTTTTTTTTATTAATAAAAAAAAATTACAATAGAAGATGGTGGCCCGAACTTGATTTCAAACGAACTTTTAATATATTCAATTCTTAATTTTTTTTTACATATTCTTGCGATACCCTACCACCCCCTTAATTATTCTTAGTTAATTCAAATCCACCCTGTATATTGACTTTTTTCATTCGTCTTTAGATCCGATAAATCCTAATATATTTGTAATTATTTACGATTTGTTGCAATATATATCGAAGCTTAGTTCGAAAGCTTAAAAATAATTAACGTTGAGGTTCAATAAATCAAGGTTTTACTATATTACAGAAAGGCTCACTAAAGGATTCTTTTGCTGAAATTTTTTCCATACTTAAAATCATTTATCAATTTATCAAATGTCATATTTCTTATAGATAATTAACCATATGTGTTTAATTTTGGCTCATACAATATATTGTATTACTATTCCTTAGTAAAATATACCTATTAAATAAATTAATGATTTCTATATACCAGTATAAAAACGCACTAAAAGTACATTTCAAAGCAACTCTATTATCATGTACGTTTACAAAATTACAAATCCAGGAAACTACATCTTTAAGTTGGTTAAATATATTAAAATAACTGTTCCAAATATTCACATTCAAAAAATAGAGAGGGAAAAATTTAATCAAAATATAATTTAAAAAATATATATTAGGTTGTATTTTTTTACGTGAAATCACTCACGCGAAATCGGTTATTATCACGATGTTGCTCAGCCAGGCGGTAAATTAATTTTCCATCGATTGAAACAATATAATATATTTTTTCGAAAGCCAAGATAATAATGCATTGAAATATTTTAGAGGGCTTTAATATTTGATCGGATGCTCCGACTCCAGATGATGCGGTCCCCAGTGTAATACCGTTTCGGCTTCATCCCGCTCATCCTGTTCTTCCTGCACCCTCGGAAGCCTGCATGAATATTTTACTTTCACTTACGGGCTTGACATCCACTGGACTCTTATTATTATAAGTCATAACAATATCAAATTCTATCTTTATAAGATGTGAATGCGCCGCTATAAACACAAAAATTCGTGGCTTACAAATAAGCTTCTGATATAAATATTTTATTATTAAGTCTATGTATGATTCGTTTGATTTATCTTGTCTAATAACGTGTATATTACAAAATATCATGAAAATATGGTGCCGAAATACGATATTAAAGTTCCTCATACACTTTTTTATAACATGGAAAAACATATTTCAGTGGCGCCATGTTTGAATGTCATACCCTACATGGTATCATACCATTAAATACATTTTTACAACCTATTATAATTTATTTATTTTTCATACAAAAAAAAGAGTTTAATGCATTCCAACATTTATGAATGTGCGGTCCAATAGTATATTATTGTATAAAAGCGCAACGAATAAAACTGCCAGCAATTAATAATCAATCTTGTCTGACACCAACTTTGAAACGAGCATGTAAAATACCGAAATACAAAAAAACCTCGAAACGCCCGACAGAATCGTTAAAAATGAAATAAAAGTACGAACGGCTAACAGAGCATTGATTGTGAACCACCATATATGTATACGAATTAACCTATACCCTCTTTGTAACGCACAACCACCCTTCAATAATACCAACACCAGTCCTACTCTGCAATTACAGTTTCAATTATGAAAAAGCCGAGGGACAAATATGACTGTATTCCATTGAAAAAATATATATAAAAAAAAACAAACTAATTACATACACCCTTTCGATGTAAATCCCACCAATTGATTTAGGTACGTATATTTCGTACAATTGAAAGCGCGTTGACCGCAAGGGGTTCGCTGTATTTCCATGAGAACGTGAAAAAATAAAGAATGTAGAATGAAAAGGGAGGCGAAGGTCTTTTAGATTATAACGAATGCAAATTTATGTCGCCAGCGCAGGTTCTATTGGGGGACTTGCGCTACGAGCACACTTGATATGGAAATTAAAAACTTTTAGAAAGCTCTCAGACGTCAGCCGAGCGCTGCTGACAAAAATGAAGAAGAAGTGGCCTGGCTTCGTGACGAGGGGGTTGGTTACGGGGGTGACTTTTAGCATTAGGCCTCTTTAATGTTACGCATTACAATATTTCCAAGAAACTCTCACACTTATTCACCCTGTCGATGTTACACGTGCTACGCTGTGTTTTTACAATACAACCCACTCCATTATTTATAATGTGACTTTACCAAAGCTCTACCGAAATAAATTCATAAAATACAAGCGCAACGGTTCAGGGATAAAACATTTTGGTACAAGCATTATTATGCATGAGAACAACTTATATTTTTTTCATTTGTATCGTCTCAAGAAAATTCGATATGTAGCCAACACAATATCGTATTTAAAAAATAATATTAGAATGAATGTTTACTTAAATAATAAAACTACGAAATTAGTATAAGTAAGTTTTCAGATAATATCAGTAAGTTTTCAGATAATATCATTATAAATAAGATTTTGATATACAAAGATTCAACTTGGGTTACCATTAGTTAATATCGTTAAGAATATAACTGCAAAGGTATCTATTAAATAACAAATAAAGTAAATCAAATAACAAATTAACTCAAAATTTGGTTTTACCCACAACAAAAGCCAGTTAATGTGTATTTATGCATAAATGCTTATATTGAAATTTAATTCACTATAAAATAAGTAAATATTGTCACATAAAAAAATAGGGAACGTTAATTTTTATATTAAAAATTAATATTTTTTGAGTAAAACTGCATTTTTATCAAAATTTTGTGCAATCTCCAAAGATGACTTTGACTTAGAATACAATATTGATAACCAGTTTTTTATATTTATTATTACCCTGGGGCGTGTTTAAAGAAATCATAATCGAATAAAGTTTTTAACACTCAATCTATTTTAAAACAAAATAATAAAAAAATCATCGTTTAAATGAAATTTTAGCACAGCAAGATGTAAATAGCATATTCTAAGACAGATTTTTTTCCACACGATAAAAATCATTGAATAATAATTTCCTATACTCGAGTTATAGACTTTATAAATAATTTATATGTGTTTTTTCATATCACTGTACTAAATTAATACAACACCCTCAGTTCTCATCAACATTTCTAATTTAATGATAATTGATATTATTACGTGAGAAATAAAAATTAAATGGTCCATTCTCAAGGAAGCTCTAAACGAATACGACCTAAACCTTGGTCCTAGGGGAGTCGTGTCTAAAACGGTTAAGGGTTGCTTCTCTAAGCTACTTACTGTCTAAAATAAAAGTAATAAAAAAAAGATATAAAAATGCACGTTTGAAGGAGAGTTTGTATGTTTCGTGGGTGTTGCAATTAACGTGGCTGTACTCTTCAGTCCTGAAATGACTACAGCCAGACATCGTCATTATCCTTAACACCATTTTTCAAAACATTCAACTGGTAAAACATTCTATTCAATAGTTGACTAAACCTCCATTACAGAGAATACCCTCATTAAGAACGCATACCTAATTGCGGTGCTAATTTCACTCTTCCAGCCGGATACACTTCACTTTTTCAACATTTTTCTAATTATATTCAAGAGGGCTATTAAAGTGGAAAGTCTTCGAACGATATAATGTAATATTAAAGCTCGTATTGGTTATAAAGTATGAAAGCCACGCAAAGTATGGTTGTGGTGCATATTTGCTGACCGAGCAATTTTAAAACTTGCACATCAGATATTGAATACCGGAAATTACTTTCATGTACTTAAAACCTTATCCACCTTATTATTGTATTTTAGAACACCTATTTTCCAATCAATCTTTCCAAGATCACTAATAATAAAATAATTTAATTTAAGAGTTAAAAATATATCTAATATGACATCAATCCATAAATCGATCGATACCGTTGCAACTGGATTTTTAACATTCACCGTGAGATTTTATCATAATTCTTTTAATTAATAGTAGGAAAAATACATCAGATAGGTAGTTACTTATACATTTTATTTACAATAATAAATTTAAAAAAAAACCAGGTAAACTTTAGGTTCTAGAAAAATCAATGGTGGAAATTAGGGTTGTGGATAATATACAGCTTAAAGTCATAGCATTTAATAATTTATGTAAAAAATTAAAATTACAGAAATATTTTCTGAAGAGGACATTAGAAGTTATTCAGATATTGATAAAATATCATTAGTAATATTTAAATAAACAATTTTAATTCGTATTTAATCTTCGGCTATATTTGAATATTTTGATGATTGAAAAAGTAATACCTTCGTTAACTCGTCTACGGTAATTTTAAAATTTATTTAAAACATTGAAAATTTCGAATCAGTCTCCAAAGCGGACTATTAAGAAACACTTGCGATAAAAATATTATTAGTAATTTTTAGAGATATTATAATGTAAGCTGAAAACACCCATTCTGATCAAACCTTTACTTAGTATTTCAATGAATGATTGTAATATTAACTAATAAATGAATTTAAATAAACATATTCCAAATGAATATATGAATATATGCGCCTTTATAAAAAAGATTAACACAAAAATTACATTTGATAATTCTATGCATGAAAAAAATAATTGTGCGTGTTCGTGCGTTTTTAGTATAAATAAATAGGGTGGTTATTTAAAATATATGGTATAATACAAATCTCGTATGAGGTATCGAAATCAAATTAAAATGAAATATTTGCATATAAAGATTATCTTAAATTTAAAATAGTGGTGGTGGCAATGGAGGGTGTAGAGAGGGCACACGTGGTTGAGGGTAGTTTCCGGACCGTTAGCAGTTCGCGGCCCGTGTAGCATGGAACTAGTTCCCCTGGGATACTACGATACTACCACAGTCACTTCATCTGTTGCAAAGCCTACTATCAAAAACCATCTCTTTTAAATTAATACATTATCTTCAAAGCCTTTATAAACACCGGACAGAGATCGTTTATTATTAAAAAAATATTTATTAAATAATCTCACCTTAAGCTATAAGATTATTTAATTTATTTTGAATGGTTTTCACAACAGACTGAATTTAGTATTAAGAGAGTTTGATATTCAAAATATTCAGTCATTTATACATAAATATTATCCTAACAATTTATTATTAATATGGATTTAACAAATATAATTTGATACAATTTAAATAGCACTTTGTGACAGGTGTCAACTACATACACTGATTATTTTAATAAAAATTTGTTTGATGGAAGCTTATTTTTTTTATTATATATAAAATGAACTACTTATTTCATTTAATTTCGTGTTCCCTACTCGAGTTTTAATAGAAATAAAATAGCTTATAGATCATCTGATACTTTTGACCTATCTTCAGTAAGTCTTAAGTCAAAAGTTTAATTCTTTAAAGAAAACTCTTTATTTATAATATTTACTTCTACATCTTTTAGAATATGTTTGCAATTTGGTTTTTTGAGATAATATTGTATTCATATTTTTATTAATTAACCTGTCAATGATCTATTTAACTATATATACATTTTATTTATTGTTTAATTATTTTTTTCTACTCCAAATGTCGAAATTTAATTATGCCCCGTTTGCGGTAGGATAATTCTTCTATAATTCTATATACTTTTTAGATTTTTTATTTTGTTAACCATCGTGACGCTTTGGATTATCTCTAAGGTTACGATTGTTGTAATTAATGTATATGTGTGTGAATAAATTAATAAATATTATATTAATTCCAATGATATAGTCTCTAGATAATCGATTAAAAATATTGTATTTTATATAAATTAGGTTTTATTTGGTAACAGATCGATCCGCACTTATTTCTCTTCGCAGGTATGATTTTTTTTTATTTTTTTTAAATATTTTGATAGAAGTATAGGTTTTCCGATAGAATTGGTGGTCAGTGGTGTGTCTTGATTTATTATTTAATATATAATATGGGTATTGTTGAGATGCATTGATAGAGGCAAGGCAAGGCAAGGCAAGGCAGGGCTACTCTCGCACGTCTTATCTGAACACTTTGAATTTTGTTCGGATGTAAAATAGTATAATATAATAGTAGAACTAGCCGTTGTGCCACTGTGCCGACAAGTGCAAAGTGCATTTGGTTCCCTCTAATCTACTTACACTACTATTCTACCAGCTCAAGATGCATTAAACTGCTTCTTCATCTATACTTTATGACCATCAGCAATACTACTTTCACCATACTTCACCATGTATCGTCGAATAAGCCCGATTGAGACTTATTCATTAGATCAGCTCGCACAAAAGTTGTTGTACATCCCGTCCATAAATAACAATCATCGACATTTTAATGTGTTAACTTTTTCACTCGAGATGCACAATTGTATGCTCGTAGCCGAAATGCATTAGCCTACGATATTTACAAAATATACGGCGAGGCAAAATAAAACGATACAAAAACACGTTCATAGACGTTCATCGGCCAAGAAATCATTTTTCTTTGGCACAAACTTTGCCGAGCCAAGATGCAACATCAATAAGCGATTCCAGTTATTTTTGGCAAGCGATCAAAAGGTTTTGTATGGAGGTTTTTAATATGACTACCTACCTATATTTATACACGATATCGAATATTTTTAAGCGTATACTTGTAACCTGAATTGAATCATCTATCACTTTTAAACATCATTTATTTTGGTTTAAAATATTTTATGGTATTAATGGAATTCAACACCATTAACAACAAATGTCCAGTTCTACATAAAATGATATTTGCTATTTGTAACTAAGTAATAAACGAAGCTGTAATATTATTATAATAATATATAAAATGATACATTCTTAATGTTTAAATAAGTCACTCGATTTAAAATTGGATTTTATCATTATGTTTTTGAATTATTTTTATTGATTTAAATTTTATTGTTGTTATATTCTATTAATTCTCAAATTTGTAAATGGTTTTTCTTTACACAATTTTTTTAAGTTAATAATACATCTCATGTCAAATACAAATAAAAATTCTCATGTTATTTATACGTAAAATTCATAATTAAAAAAGAAAATTTATAAAACAAATATGTAAAATACATGTATTAACAAAAAAGAATCCTAAAAATCCGTTGTAAGAGTTAAATAATTAATATGCATTTAATGTAAATAATTTCCACAATATTTAATGTAAATTTTACTTTAAACAAAAAAATGTAGAATTCCACCCAAATATCAACACGATCAAAAAATTGTAATTAAAGTTGTATTTATATTAGAAGCTTATTTATAAAGATACTTAGTAATGTCATAGTTATTAAAATAAACGCTATATATTCGTACCATTACATTTAAAAATATAAAACACTTTCAAGTTGAAATTAATAATAAATCTGATATTATGAATAAGCCTAATCGTTTTAGGAAACCCAATAATTGGACCAAAATATTTTATAAATGACAAAATAGTTTTGTGTTAATAACGCATGGATTTATAATTGAAACATCATATTTGGATAAATATTTACAATTATATTAAACAATTTATTTTTTGAAAGGTATGCATAATTTTAAAATGAAGTGTGTATATAAATAATACAAAAGAAAGTGAGTGTAATGCCTTTAAGGATGCAATTTCTCATGCGAATCTTTCGTTAAAGGAGAAATTTCGGCATGAATAGAAAGATAATAATTTTGAATATATTTCCGAAGTCACGTAGTCTTGTCGTACCTATTACGTGATATGAAAATTTATTACCAAAAACAATACCCCCATATTGATCTTTACTTATATATTGAACAACCCCACAAAAATGGTTGAATTAAAAATCATTTTTGGTATTACGTGTATAGTATTTCAAAGCGCCCATTCATTTTTTTCATTCTATTTTCTTCCATGACAAACGAGAATGACCCGTAACTAAAAAAGAATGTATAAACTGTGGACGAAACCATTTTTCCTAAAAGGATTTTCGTATTTTCAAAGCTTTAGTATTTTTTATACAATCGCAGTGTTCATAAATATTTTCATCAAGATTTTGCATAAATATTAAAATGCATCAAGTGGTTGATATAATTTTTTTAATAATATATCGAGATAAGTTAGCGGCGATATAGTAAATCACCGAATGCCATTCAGCAGATTGTCAGAGTATTAAATCATAAATTATTGTAATAGATAATAAATTACAATATATATATAGTAATTTATAGGTAGGTGAAGGAAGTGGTGACCGTTGACTGTTTGGGTTCTGTTCACAGATGACACAACTGTCTGAGTTTCCTCTATAGACCACAATTTATGACCAATATTACACTACTTTCAAAGATTATATTTGTAAAATATGTATCCGAGTGCAAGGATTGTTCGATAAATATTTATTATAAGAGGCGTTGCAGTGATTATTTTGAATGATATTGAAGATATATGTAACGTAAATGGAGATGACTCGAAGCTTACAATTAATAAATAAATCATGCTATTTATAAATATTGAATCCAAAATTACTTATATTTTACCACGAAATAATGGATCAGTTTTTATTAAAATTTTTTGAAAAATAAGACTAAAACCTTGTTTTAAATTATATTAATAAGCATAGATTTTTAAATTTATACAGAATATTTTTAATGCACTAATTATTCAATAAAATTAATAAAAAAATAAAAAATGTATTTTATGCTAGAAAAATTGCATACGTATTTTATATACACACCGTAAAGTATATATAGAAACTATTGCCTTTTTTGTTGCTTTTATCAAAACAAGTGTATATTGATGAATATTTTTTACATTATAACGCGATGCAAGCTATTTTATTTAAAAAAATATTATTTCAGGATAGACTAAAATAAATTTGTCTATGGAATGCATCCATAAATTGATCGTAGTCTATGCACACGATTTTATTGCTAATCTTTTATATATTTAATGTTAGGTCAAATAAATTGATAATATAGCCAGGTAGTTACTTAATAAGTAAAAAAAAATTCACAGCCCTTATAAAAATTATGGTGCATTTCTATACCAAAGTAAAATATTTTTTATTGTAATATTTACTAGTGGAGTTTTCATTTTAAAAATATTCTCGTTCATTTTATTAAATAAAGGTACATATTTTTGTTGGTTTAATATGTATTATTAAAGGGTCGGAAGAGAGGGTGGTGGGTGGGTGATGCTGTCAAAAACAAAGTCGATATTAAAATATATCCATATAAAATAATGATGTAATGTGGAGCTTAAAGGGGAATGTTCGGCTAAATGCAGTGTAATACAAGTTCTCACCCCCAGGGTGTACATATACATAGTGTAATAGTAAAGGGATGGAAACCCCTTGTAACTATCCCGTCAATGTCAGGTCTCTCGTCTGCACTGGGATCGATCGCAGCCCTTATCTTTTACCCCCTGGGCGAGGGTGTTTGCCACAAGGATAACGCTTTTATTCCGACTGATGGGAACTCCAGATTAAAGAGTTGATCTTCCTCAACTGTGCAGACATCATATTCCTTGCAACACTACCTAAATATACCTAACACCGACTAACTCCTATTATAATACTTGATAACTTTCAAGAAAGCGATGAGTTCCCATTTTAAAACAAGCCATTTAAATGTATTTCATAATTTTGTTATTTTGTATATCAATGCACTGTATATATATATATATATATATATATATATATATATACATATATATATATATATATATATATATATACATATATATATATATATATATATATATATATATATATATATATATATATATATATGTATATATATATATATATATATATATATATATAAATACATTAGTTTGGCTCTTATTTAATATTGATGTACTGAAATATTCATAAAAAATTTATTATGAAAAAAAAAATCGCAATACCCGATCTCCTATTTAAATTTTTTTGGTAACATTTTTGCAATACTCACATACATATTTTAAATTATATAAAGTATGTTTGTAATAATAAAATAATATTGATTCAATGGTTCACTAACACTTTTAACATAAAATATTAAATTTTAACGTAATAATTATCTGTACAAATAAGCTTTTGATATATGAAGATACAACTTAAACTTAAAATAGTTATCGATTATTAAGGGGAAAACTCCATATTTAAGTATAAAATTTTAATTTGTGCTATATAGCCTTCAATAAAAACACCAACTTTTAGTTAAATTTTGAAACAGTCTTTCATTGAAACATCATGTCTTTAGCAAGAGAATATTGGAATTTTTAAAGAAAATAAATTACATAAGCCAAAAAATTCAATGTGAAGTAAGTTTTTTACCTTCCAAAACAACCAGTGTGAAATTAAATACGTTCGGTTTTAAAATAAGAGACAGAGCTTGAAATAAAAACAATACAAATGGGATATTTTCCAGATGGTTGAAAATATACAATTGAAGTGGAAGTGATGATTGTGGATATAATTTATATAGTTATATTCTGGAAACTAGTGTATGTTTTGTGTCATTTGCAGGACGTGCTATAAATTGTAATGTGTATCAAGCACTTGAAGCAGAGTGTGGTGGAATAGTAAACATAACTATCCAGTGACTATAGTCATAGTCATAGTTATAGTCATGACCGCCATGTCATATGACCATATCATGACGATGACAGTACACGGCCAAGGGTCCATTTGAATGATGACACTTAACTTCTGCCATTGGATTTATTTTAGCACTCCTCCCTATTAAATCAGGTCATTTCACCACCAACCACCGTTAATGCATTACATAAATATTCATTCATTTTGACTACCCTCAAAATAACCGACCCAGCCAAATTAACTCAGCAATCAATAATTTTGACTACCTGCCTTAATATTCAATAATAATTATAAACGCATATGCAAGTAGCTATTCATCGACAGGCGAGTAAAAGCTGAATAAATTGTGATTCGCACTTCTACTTTTATAGAAGTGCGAATCTCAATTTGAATATCAGTGACTTCTATCAAGTAGTGAAAGAAGATAATTTAAATAAAATTGAATAAATTGTATTTGATTGACTATTTTATAGGCCATAACAAATTCAATAATAGACTAGATTATTATTGAGATTTCATTCATAGATGCATACCAATTTTAATTTAATTGTGATGCACTAAGTTTTGAGGTTAGCCCATTTATTTACAGATGAATTATAACAATTACGCTCTCGTATTTATTTTGATTTTTTACATATTTTAAAAATAATTAAATGTAGAAAAAAATGGGTGGGTTAGAATATAAATAATTCAAGGGTTGTTAACTTATCCTGGAAATATCACTCTAAAAACAGATTATATTTAAAAATTAATTTGATAGTAAGGGAAATCGAGCAATTTATAATATACATGTGTTAAAAAATAATAGTTAAAACCCTGATCGATTTTATTAAACCACCAGTCTAATTGTAATTACCTGGCTGATAAATGAGGTGATAAACTATTTGGTTTAAAGTATAATCTAATTATTTCATCTTTAATTATTTAGCAAAAAACAAGAAATTCGGTATATTAATGTAAAAATCCAATAAATACACATTATTTGGATATAATTTGTGTATGATTGGTTTATATTATTAAAAGTATATTAGGTTTCCATCTCAAAAATGAAGCTTTGTGTGGAGTTTTAAAAGTGTTGGGGTGAATATAATGTATTCAAATATAGCGTATATGCATTGACCCCTTAACCCCATCAGGTAATGGAAGGGTCGTTTAACTTTTTGTAGGTAGGTTATTTGTCACAATTAAAGATGAGAATTCCGTGTCACCGGATCGAAAACAACCCGATTATCAAAATAGGGCGCGGCAGGCTTTTAACAAAATGAAAGATGTCATTTCTTCCTTATTTAAGTACGACTTTTAACAGTTATTCAAATTGGGCGATAGTCAATGCAGATGCAAATCATGCAGTCAAGTATGGGCGGGCGGAAGAGGCAATAGGCGTTTAGCCTTTGGCGAAAGCAATCATCGTTTATCTGATTGAAGTTAGATCAATGGTACTGTGGAATAGGTTAGTAGGACTCGGGGTACAGGTTCGTGTAAAGGTGTCTGCTAATATAATAGTATTCTCATAATATCTCTTCCTGTTCTAAGCTGTCAGTACTATCGACACGTGTGGCTTAACAGCACGCTATTTCACTTATACCTACATAATATATACTACATATGGATTATGATATTTTCAATAAGATTAAATTAAATTATATATTTTATAAAAAGCTTAACTTCTTTAATTGATTAATAAAAAGTAAATACTAGTGCGTTTATTCAAGCCTTTCTTTTGATTTCATTAAGCATCATGGTTAGGTAGGTTTGGTTATAGTTATATCGTTTTTGTCATTAATATTATTTCGGTATAAAAATTAATAGTTTTTTTTCTATGAACTATTTAAAAAAAATCTCATTGTCTTTATCAATATAACATCCACCCTTAGCATTTCGTAAAAGGTGGAATTTTGATAATTATGCTTAGGATATTGCTAAAAATATTTTATATAATAACTTAATTTAGATACTCTGTTCATATTAATCTGAAATAAATGGTTTTCGCTTAAACGATAATAAAACAATTAAATTTAACTATTATAATTATTAAGTTAAGAATTATTCAAATAATAAATTGTCTATTAAGTCTCCTTAAAATAATCTAATTTATTTTAAATACATTCTGTATATACAAAAGCTCGGATATTTAAAATTTTATGAAGAAGTAGGTTATCCAAAATAAAATAATCATAATTGATTGTTGTTTACAAGAGCCAAAAATAAACTATTTTTTGGTGTTTTTGCGGTATTCTCCCTAAATTTATCTCACCAATTTAAAACTCCATATTAATATATGATATATTCAGAATTTTTTGCCTTGTCTGTTGTTTAATTAATAAGCAACTTACAAGGTTATTATATTTTAAGTTAAAAAATATTTGACTATAGAATCGCTCCGGTACATGCGCTTTTTTAACGTTCACCGCAAGATTTTTAAACTAATAGCTTATTAAATTTTAAGTTAAATATATGCATAATGAAGCCAGATAGTTGCCTATTAAGATTATCTTTTGATGTAAGCGTGTGAGTATTTCGATTTTTTCCATTTCTTATGTGTTTTAAAATTATTCCGAATTCGTTCAGAGGCAGTTTTGTCATTATTAGGTTTATTATTGATAATGGTGGAATATTTAATATGAGATGATGGCGCATTATTTCCGAGGAACTGTGTGGGTATTATAAGGTCTCCCCCGAATTACTCAGAGGTTTTGTATTGTTAAGTAGGAAAGATATCTGTTCCATTTGCTTGTGATTAATGATGTGCTGTGTTCACCACCTATCCTCATTATAAGATACACAAACCACCCCTTCTATCACCACCTTTTTACACCCTCTTCCTAATCCACTCGCAATGACCTCATTACTGACGACTTACTCCTATACTCTTCAAAACGAGCCCCATATATCCTTCATAAATATATAAGGCTGGTGATATTCAGGAAAGTTAACTAAAAGGTAATTTTAACAATTTTATATTTTACAACAAGCAAATGAAACAAATATATGTGTTACTTTATTGTAATATATTATTATACATTTTTTAGGTTAGGTTAGGTTAACCTAAAAAAAAAAAGGTTTGTCTTTTTATTTAATGGACACATTTATGCCACATAATTATAAGTTTTCACATACAATCTTTATAAATAACCTTCTGATAAAGGTAAAACTTGGGTTACAATTAGTTATTAAGAATGAAAATGCACACAGAAATTCAAAATCATTACCGTGTTATTGAAAATTCCCAAACACGCTGTTATTTACTTATTTTGAGTATATTTTGTTTTAATTTAAAATAAATAAGAGTCATTTTATTTATTACCCATCTCTATTTTAAGTAGAATTTTTTCCTATCTGGAGAAAACAATTTATATTATATCGTTATAACATATCGCATTCCATATCAAATGGCTTTTAATTTTTTTCCCATTATTTCTTTAAATAATTAGTATGATTCATGTCAAATTTAAATAAAACATTCTCATTAGAGTTATAGGTAAAAAGATCTATTACTCTGTACACTTAAATCTTATTCCACAGATGTACTGTTCTATCAATCATTGTAAAAATGCATACATAATAAAG
>JAGTTH010001026.1:0-18671 GCA_022606485.1 Agraylea sexmaculata
TGCCAATGCCATTCAAAACTATTTCAATCAATACATATATTTACTAGTTTTCATCAATTATGTATCTTTTTATAAACGTTCAAAAGGTCCAATGTTTGTATTCATATAAAAATAAATTAATATTGAGAACTTAAAATTCTAAATTGTATCACCAATTCGTTTATATTGGTATTCTTAAATAATGAATAATGTTGTAAAAGTAAATGTACAAAAACTATTACTGTACTCTTTGCATTGTGATATTTATGAAAAAAATATAATATTCACCTCATTTTATCGGAGAATGTTCTTAATAATAAGAGAATTTAATTAATCTGTTTTGGGTGAATAGAGACAGACTTTAAGGATTACCTTTTGTTGGTCCAATGTAATACTATAATATTCGTTAGACCTTGGCACATCACTTGTATTAAATGATGGAAAATTGAAATATTTATTATATTTGTAGAGAAAAAAATTATATATTAAAAAATGCCTATAATTTTTTTACGACAAAAATCATACGCTTGATTTTCATAATAAATTAATATACTAATTTCACCTGTTTGACTAGTATTAATAAGCCGCTGTTATTCTATATTAATCCGTTATTTAAAATGATAGAAACGTCAACGATACCCAAACTGTGATTATTTAATTATTATATTAGTTTTTTTAAATTATTTATAAAAAGGAATTAATTAATCGTTATCGTATTAAGAAAATAAATAACTTCATATAAACATTAGTATTCAATTTAATATTTTTCCAGGATAACACCATTCACAGTTATTAGTTCTATTCTATACGTGTATGAAGTTTGAAATTTTCTCTACAAACGTAGATTACATCTAAAACCCCAATTTCTCATTTTATTAATTGCCATGTTACTATTACTTTTTACTTGAATCTAATGAATATTTATATAAATATCGTTAATTATAATTTAGAGTATATAAACATTGTCGGAAATTAACAGTGATACGCTTTTGATGAAATCTTTACTCAACTCAGTAAGCAATGTTGGGTTAAGTTTAATTGGATAATTTGAATATTGAGTCAAAGTTGACCAGAACTTGATTGACGGACAGTTATATTTCACGCCTGTCTTATTTACACTCCATTACTATAATAATATCAAAGCATCCCTTGTTAATGTCCTATATTTAGTGATATATTATACTTCAGTCATATATGATATGGGTTAACTAAATCAATAACATAACTAACGCAAATATGAATTAATCATAGATCAATTAATACATTAAAATGGTATTATTAAAAATTGCAATATCATTTAAAAAAAAATTCAGTTTGTGTGTTTAAGCTACAACCATTTTTATTTCTGATTAATATCTACTGATTATTATTTGCTAAGTTACCCCTCCTTATAATATTAATTCTCAATTATTAAAATAATTCTATGGTATTACTATGTTTACCCTGAAAGAATAGCTCTAAATGGCATATTACACTAGTAAAAACTTTTATTTAGTGCAGTCCGTTTCATACAATATTTTATTTTTAAGCACTTCAAATGTTTTCTATAAGGCAATACATCTTAGGTTAGGTTATTTTTTTGTAGTATAAGCGAGTTGTTCGTTTTGAATAGAGATTTTTCTGAATGAGTTGTACCGTTGATAGATTATAATGTATTTTTAATGTAATAGTGATTGTCTGGTTGACATGTTTTGATGGTAGGTAGCAGTTTGTAAAATAGCAATTTGATAATGGGCGCCACGAGGATGAGGGCTGTTCTCTTGAATTATTAATGCACCTTCTACACTCATATTTACACCATCCTTATATACACACCTTGAATATTTGCTCCCCTGAATCATATAATGTACTACCTTACTGCGAGACTACAATCGATACTTACTTACTGCTTTCAATTCTAGCCCAATAGCCTTTTAATATGGAACTTTACTCTTAGCACATTAATACACTGTAAAACAAGCAATGGGAAATTCCGCTCCATCCTCCAGCGTATAATATCGAAAGTGCAAAAATATTCAGTGTGCTCTTAAGTTTTATGGAACTGAGCCACATATTCAATCATTGATCAAGTGTCAAGTGACTGACAATTTAACATGTAATTCGTCAATAAATACATTCAATTATAAGCACACCTCGGCCAAGAGGGTGGAAAAATAATGAATCTATGATAAGTGTAGATGTATATCATATAATGTTTTGTGTAAATATCAGACAGTTGTAAATAAAATAATATAAAGGTAATCGTTGCAGAGCTCGAATTGTTAAAAGCACTTAATTACACCCACTTGGACTAGGTCTGATAAGCCGCTGTGATCTGACAAGACTCATTAACTGTACACTATTTTTTATATATATCGCCTGCTCCAGCGTATAATATAGTGCAACAATATTCTGTGTGCTCTTAGGTTTTTATGGAATTGAGCCACATATTCAATCTGGTAACACTGCCAGTCATGTGTCACTCGGTTTAATTATAATTTATAACATATAACATTTTAACCTTCTATTGACATAGACACGAAATGTGTTATAGATAAATAGATGAATCTACATTAGTCAAATAGGACTATTTTACTATCTCGAAAAAGTCCCATTTAATAGGTTAAATATTGATTGAAAATCAACACTTTTTGACGATTCATACATACAATATGTGGCTCAGTGCCATAAATATTTAAGAGCACACAGATTTTTTTTTGCATTTGCAGGGATGCGAACCCATGACTACAGTATTTATAGCCATGCTGGTTTTATTCACACAGGACGTTCATTATAATCACTCAAGCAAATAAATTTCGTGTATCGTTTAATTATATTAGTGTTGTTTTACGTTATCCTCACAATTAACAAAAATAATTCTTTCTCAAACGGTATTCAGCATTAAAAAAGAATTAAATGGTGCAAACCAAAGCGATTCTTTATAAAAAAACGGAGCGAGTAATTGACGTGTTATCGTATTAATATTTGTGAGTTTTTCAACGATGCTTTTTATTAAAGTAATCCTTTGTTCGGTGAAGTTTGCTTCGAGTTGTTCGAGCTTTTCCAATACAGGTGTGTTCAATATAAATATTTCATAATCAACATGGATACCGCTTAAACTTTGGTCTTGCCGTAAAACAATTAATCGAATTGAGGCTTTCTGTGTGTTTATGTTTCGTGATGAATCCACCCTCGACTTTCACCCCTTCTATTACTCTCCAGTTCTTCAGCTCTTCACCCTGAAAACACGGATCGATGTTTAATTGGTGTGTACCACTTTATGGGGATGAAACCACATCACACGAGCTCACGTCAATGACGATTTCCGATAAAAAACATATTAAACGGTTTAAATAATTGTTTGCACGATACGATATTCTCGACACTATTAAATTAATAATATAGTAATAGTTGAAAATGTTGTTATAAAATAGAATAGAGATACGCACTTTAGAATATATACTCTCAGTTACTGGAGTAAATTTTAAACTAAATATATCTAACGTGGTTTGTTGATATATGGGAAAAAATAAGCGATGACAAAATGATGAAATTAATATAATATACGTAGGTGGGTGAGTTTTTTTAAAACAAAGGATTGGGCGAGAATAAAAGAGGATACATGAAGAGGTTGATGAATGGAAATCAATGATGAAAAATTAGAAGATTTCTAAAAAAAATAGTACCTTATCTGGAAAACGCTCTTATTCACATTAAAATGTATGTACATTAAAACCTCTTTGTTAAATATGTAATTAAACTCTTTTATTTAATCATATTATAATAATAAAAGCTAATATTGTATATTATTAATTAATTAAATCCAAACCTATGTGTTGCACCAAAATATTCATACAAAAATCGCTCTTTTAAAACTAGGCTTTATTAATTTTTAATTCGTCAAAATATTTATTTGCCTTAATAAGTAAATTAAATAAAATCAAATATTTTGAATACTGATCGCTTAATGCGTATCAATATTTTTTATGAATATTGAATGGGCACGAATTCCTTTGTGCGAGTGTGTGAAAACACCATTAGCGATTTCGGTTCTATGTTATATAAAACCGCGTATCTCGACATATTTTAAGTTATACTCGTTAATAATTTGAAGTAAGTGGTGAACGATTCGGTTTCAGTGTTTGCAAATACATATATTACAATACCAGCGTAATAGCTCAGGGGATGAGTTCAAATCCTGCTCAATTGAAAAAAATATAATTGATTTGATCGGTTATTACCACTGGGAGATCGGGAATAATATTTATAAAATCGCAATCGATCGTCTTGATGCAGGTTTACTCTGATTTCCTGTATTGTAGGGTAAATACTGATTATTATGTCGGTGACCTGTGTGAACTAGTAATAGTTAAAATCACCGACAGACAATTAATTAACACGTTATGTCTAAAAGACCCTCTCAAAATACTTGAGTGTAAAATAAATAAATAAACACTAATAATACCGGGGAAATTACAAAATACAAATTTGAGCCGCCTTGTGGCCCAGTGGTTAGTGTAACGGATTCGTGAGTGAAGACTCCCGGGTTCGATTCACGGCACCGGAGTCACTTGGTAGATCTAGCTTAGCAAACTAGATCTTAAGTACTCATTGCTGTGTGGTGGCCTGGGAAACCATCTCTACTATATTCTCCCGTAAAGGTCAAGGTGGCCTGGCCAACCCCTTATAAAGGGACTCCCGCCACTAGGGAATGCGTCACGATATATACGAGTGTATAAATTACAACAAACAATTTGCTTGTATCGAGAGTTATAAAATATTATAACTAAATTCAAATATTATGAGTAATGTTTATGAACGATGAGATTTACTCATTATATAAGAGCGTGAACGTAGTGCAGTTTATTAGGGCTTTAACACTAGGTTGGGTTAAAGAGCAGGAGGGATAGTATCGGAAATACTATCCAGCAAGCCTGTGGGTAAGAGAAGGCAGGGTAGACCTAGGCTAAGGTGGGCGGGGGAGTTATATAAGGTAGTTAGGAGTTTAGGAATTTAAATGGAAGATGCTGGTGCGGGAAGCCGTGGTTCATCACTGAACTGGATTCCTTGTGATGATGATTATAGTAAATTGAAGAAATATTTTTGTTCATACTAGTTATATGTATACAGAAATATTAAATAAAATTTTTAAAAGTTTCACAGAGTCGTACAGTATTGGATGTTATCCCCGCATAAAGTATATTTTTTATGATAGTGGTGATAGTGCAATGGCACATAAGCCAAGGAGCTGTAGTAGTTGTTCGATTGGTAGTGTCGTTTGAAATGGGCATAGGGGGCGGCGGGGTGGTTGGCTTAGTGGGGTGGCACTGGTAGTCTGGTGCACAGGAAATGGAAACATTAATTCGTAATTTTGTTTTTCAATTTGGCGGAAGTGTGGCCCTCGCAAGCCGTCACCACCTGATACCCATGGCCTGCCACCATTACACTACACTACACTACACCATCATCAATATGTACCTACTATTCCAGTATTAGATCAATCAGACTAAGTACACCGTCTGAGGACATCTTCAATTCAAGACGGTGGCTGCTAATTTGTGTGTAACCTTTGACGGTGAGACTGATTTGGCGTGCAAGTTGGCTCATTAACTAAAAGGAGTGTCAATATCGCAACTACTGCTTCACTCGCAACTACTTCATCAACTATTCTGACAAACATCTCGCTGCATGCATATTAAAAGCTGGCTTATTCATATTATTTTAACAATCTAATTAAACACACTTCATAACGTCAAGTGGCATTTCAATAAAGCCCTTTAATTTGAAATTCGATGTAATTTTAACACAAATTAATACAAAGAGAGCATTTTTTTATATATGTGCGTCCCGAGACACTTTTATATTATATAAATTATTCACTCACTCAGCGTCCGTGCACAAGCAACCACTACAGTCGCAGCTTATTGAGATCCCCCGTCAGGTGATAGTATATATATGTATATATATATATATATATATATATATATATATATATATATATATATATATATATATATATATATATATATATATATAAAATAATTATAACGTAACTGATTATTTACACAGTGTCACATTCGCAATTTTATCGCTCATAATAATAATTGATTTTCATTTCATATTAATCCAAAATAAAAATACCCGTTTCTTACAGGATACTAATCTAAAATGTGTATTTTTTTTATTCATTATAATAATATTTTTGTAATACTTCACTTTTCTGCCCTTAAAAATTACGTAGGCTTTTTGAGAAGCTTTGGAGAATCAAATTTTGTTTTTTGGACACAACAACGTATTAATTCATTACCTGTCAGTTATCTTAACTATTACTAGTTACACAGGTCATCGACTTATTAATGTATTAATCTTAAATCCAGGAAACTAGAGTAAACCTAGATCGAGACGATCGATCGGGATTTTATTAATATTATTCCTCATCTAAAAATTGTAATAACCGAACAAATCTTTCTTAAATTAGCGGGTTTTGAACCCGTGACCAGGCTATTTGGCTACGACTGCTACGACGTACTACGATTACATCGTTCACCTTACTGTTGGGTTTCCTTGGCGTATGTCGCCGTAAACGTACACCATAATATGGCAAAATTGTGTATTTACGGTTAAGGATCTAGGAAACTATTACTTTAGTCTATCAACACATCACGCAATATACATGTTGCGTCCTTCAATGAGTACGGTTACTTTTGAAGCTTAATTTGTATACACAGCATCTCTATTGTCTCTCTATTTAATATGAACATATCAATGTGATATTATAGAAACACACCCATATTAGGTTTGTTATAAAAAGTGTGTAGTGATGATGATAGTCGTTGTGATGGTGGTGCAGTGTCAGCGTGGCTGGACCGTTTGCTGGTAAATATTTGTAGTGGTCCTCACCAATTAGTAATACAACCAACAACCACTATGTAACTACTATTAACCTGTACACCTGTACACCTGCACAACACCGTCACTGAAGAAACACGACAAATCATTAATAAATCAATCTGCGGCGCAACACCTCTCGATGAATTTCGACGAGTCAGTCATACAAATACGTATTTACTTCTTCTTTATTGTAATACTATTTTAATTGAAAATATGACCATTTTACTACATATTTCGAAAAAGACCCATTTAGATAATTTATTTATTTATTGATTTACGCCCCTAGGAGCTTTTTTTAAACACAACAACGTGTTAATTAATTGTCTGTCGGTGATCTTAACTATTACTAGTTACACAGGTTACCGACTCAATAATCAGTATTTACCTTACAATACAGGAAATCAAAGTAAACCTGTATCGAGACGATCGATCGGGATTTTATTAATATTACTAGGGTAATTTTAATTGAAATTTTCAATTTGTTAATGTTTTTTTATGTTCTGCCCGGTTTTTTAATAGGACGTTTATCTTTGAGTTTTGATTTCATTTTTGCCTTAAAGAAGTTTTAAAGAATTTTTTTATTTTAAAAATGAAGTATAAAAATGTGGAAATTGTTATGCATTATCAAATTAAATACACCTAAAATATATTGAAATTATTTAATATTTTGAAATGCTCTGATTTGTTTTTAATACGAAGATAATAAGTTGTTTGTTTTTTCATTCGAAAGAAGTTTGAAATTTTATTAAAATTATTAATAAAATAATATAACGTGGTTTTCATTTGATGACAACACTCATCACAATATTTAAAAAGCGAGTCTCCCGATAAATACTTTTTTTGAGAATTTTCATTTATTATGCATTATTAAATATCTAAAATTATTTTGAAATTAATTTAATAATATTATCATTAAAATACCCGTTTCAAGATTTTAGATATGTATTAATTATGATTAAATATTTAAATTGAATTATTTATACACCTGGCAACACCTAGCAACACCTAGCTGTCACAATGGATTTCGTTTGACCATTATTTATAAAATATATCAGTTTACGATTAACTACCTTCTATTGACAGAGACATGAAACGTGTTATAGATAATGGATGAATCTACATTAGTTGCCAGTCAGATAGGAATAATTTACTATTTCGAAAATGTCCCATTTAATAGTTTAAACAATCATTGAAAATGAAAATTTTTTTACGTTCCATACATTTCGAACAAAACTGACAGCAAACATATTTCAAACGAAAGTATACGATATCTCGAAGGTATTCGATACATATTAAAGGCTACTTTCGCATATCTTCAATAATCAACAAATTTAAATGCAGTCTCACTACCAAATATTCTATTCCATTTTGAATATATGACTCAGTTCCATAAAGACTTAAGAGCACACGGAATTTTAATGCTTGTACCCTGATATATTAAGGACTATTTTTCTGTATATAGCGACTCTGTATACGCTGAGGATATTTGAAAGATCTGTACAGACATACAGACATACAGACATATAACATACACACAGTTAGACAATTATATATATTATTCCCGAATCGTAATAACCGATCAATTAATTTTTTTTTGGCTTGAGTGGGATTTGAACCCATGAGCACAGTATTTGTAGCCACGCTTCTTATCCCCTGAGCTATTACGCTGGCTTTTTAACTTTATTAATTTTAAACATAAACGAATATCTACTATACGTTAAGGACGTTATATATATATATATATATATATATATATATATATATATATATATATATATATATATATATATATATATATATATATATAAATATATATAAATATATATAAATAATATATAATTGTTTAAGGGGTGTGTATCATGTATGTCCCCCTGTTAAGAACATCAAAAGTAAAATTGCATATTTAATTGACTTTTTTTGTAAATACCTTTCTATGTTATTAATTCATCGATTTAAATAATCGCCTTTAAGATATAATAATGCTTTCACATTTTTTTAATGAGCACTATTCTTCGTGATTTCAATTTTGTACTCGGCCGAGTTCAATTTTTTCGGCGTTTCTTCAAGATTTCCGTTCTTGAAGAAACGCGAATTCTCTCCATTCGATTGACATTTCATGACGAACTCGACGCTTCGGCTAATGTCGTGAACAGCTTCAATCTAAACATCGGCTTTAACTGTGACACAGTTTAAAGAAACGAAATGTACAAATATGACTCGAAATTCGTATAATCTGTTTTAAGTTTTGAGCTATATAAAGAAACCGGCCCTAAAGTTTACCACTTGCTCTACAAACATAATAAATAATGAGTAAGACATCTATTATTCTATTTATGTGTTCTTGGTTCTATCTATCTGATTTATTTAAAAAATAATAATAACACATCAAGCATACATATTTTTAAGCTATGGAATCCATCAAATGTAAAACTAGTCAATAATCAGACTGTTTTGTTTTTTTAATAGACCTTTCGTCTGTCATATAATAATTATTTGGTTGGATGAAATGAAGATGTTGCAGAATCATCGAGATGTATTAATCATAATAAAACAGTACACAGAATAAGGCTTCTTCATCTTGTCTGAGTGGCATATCAGGTTTCTGTCGAAGAGACACAATATATGTATTGATAGTACTCTTCCGTGTAATATGCTTTAGTTTGTATTTATTTATATGATACGTATTATTTAAAATGATTGTAGAGGATACCGCAGAGAAGTATGCAGGTTTTCCCATGTAACCGATAAAATATTGTTCCCGTACCAGTCACGCTCCATTATTCCATAACATATACTAAAAGCTACCTTTAAATATACTTTCAAAATAATATTACATATTGCATTTAACCGTGTTTACGCCGCTATATTTTTATTTGTAACTACAAACAGAGTTAGAGTACAATATTAAATGTTTATGGACAATGAAAACGATGTTTTGGATTTTTTATGGTTGAATAAAATATCGTTAATTTTACATTTGAACCTCTCACGTAGAAACCAAGAGTATAATATCTATGAAAAAATTACCGAAACTAAATTTCTTTTATTATAGTAGTGTATAACTAGTATTTTTGTCATAATATTACACCCATTTAACTTCACTTCATGTAATTTCAGGAAAATACTGTACAACAAATATATGCATAATACATTGTACAATAAAGCGCTGATTACATAGTACTAGTTACTAGACTCACAGTATACAGTTGAAATTGTGACCGTGATGACTTAACCTCGGCTAAGTGGGTGAAAAAAATAGGTTTTTCAATTGGTCAAAATTGTAGAGCACTGCGCGGTTTACATTTTTTTAAAATAATTTATTGTGTTTTATATACGCACCGAAAGGCTTTTTGAGATGTTTTGTACATTTTTTTTATTTTAGACACAAAAACGTGTTTATATATTGTCTGCTGGTGATCTTAACTATTACTAGTTATACAGGTCACCGACAGAGTGGCTCTGCTCAACTCAATACTCTCAGATTTTAACTTAAAATCCAGGAAATCAGAGTAAGCATGGACCAAGACGATTTATCGTGATTTTATTAATAATATTCTACAATCTCCCAGCCGTAATAACCGATCAAATCATTTTTTTTTTTAATTGAGCGGGATTCGAACCAATGAGCACAGTATTTGTAGCCATGCGCCTAATCCCCTGAGCTATTAATATTAAATTTGCTTTAGACATACATATATGTTATGTGTAATATTAGAATTGAAATAAAATAATAACTCAATATTATAAAGGAAATCGTTGCAGAGATAGAATACGTCAAAGCACTTCATCACACCCACCCGGACTATGTCTGGTGAGAACTAATGCCTTGGTTACACAATGCCAGTTGTAGGCTAACCCACTAGTGTAACCACTGCATATGATTTACTATTATTGTATTGCAATTTCACATCCGACAGTTGCGGGAAGGGGTTTAGTAGTGGCAAGTGGCCAGTGAAAACTATACACGTAGTTTGCATATAAAAGGCTAGTGATTTTTTTAATCTGGCTTAATGTAATGATCGATAACGTTAGTGTTATAATAATGATAGTGAATATTTGACATGTCATTAGTTGCGAGTGAGTTATTCGTCATTTTTCGTAGAAGTGGGCATAAAGTATCGCGACGTCTGCGTCTTCCGAAACTCATAACCCTATTTTATTACACCCTCTATCACTACAAACATTTATATCCACTATATCTTTTATATACTATCACATATCTTTGCATACTAACTTGGACACACTGTCTACTGCACTCTTTCCATACAACCAAAACAGTTGCTCTATAAAGAAATAAAAACAATATTGACATTTTAATAAAAAAAATCGTCATTATTTAGCCACATAGAATGTAATATTATTTTAATACCCATATAAATAATCTTAGATGGTATTATTGTGAATATATCAATATGTAAAATACAATTTCGCCAAAGCTCTACGAAGTCTTTATTTATTCGATGTGTCTGTAACCCAAGTTGTATCTTTACAAGTAACTTTACACTAATATGAAATAAAAATGGCTGCAGCTTACAAGACTCCTAAACTATGCATTTATTAATTTATTTATTATATTGGCAATAGTCTTAAAGATATATTCAATATCTGAAAGTCCATCCTGTTTGATTTAAAATATCCTTTATTAAAAAAAAAATATCCAAGTTCTTATTAACACAAAGATGTATGTATGTATTTAATCCTTTGTAGTTGTATTTATATAATTTGCTTATTTATAAAGATATTATGTAAAAACCTATATAATATTATAGTGTTATTATAATAAAAACTGATATGTTTTATACAAATACATATTATATTATTATATCATACTGTATGCCACTAGAGCATAACGGGAGATCCCAAGTTATAGTGTTGATAATGCAGCACTCGTCAGTTGGAACATAGAGAAAAAATATATAAGTATTAAAAAAAGATCTGTATGTCATTTTAAAAATGAATGCCAAATCTGTATGTTTGCTACTTGCACTAATATTTTATGTTAAAAACTATTTATAGATACCTTTTTGTATTACTGATGGTTTCCTCTTTCACATTTATTATTAACTTGACGTTCACGTTCTGATTGTAGGACTAAAAAATAGATCTAATAATAGTGGTTTCAGGTTCGAAACGTGCTTTAATTTAAAAAATAAAATTTATTCAATCAAATATCGTATCGATCCTAGATTGTACGGCAAATAACCTGTATAAGTGTTATAGATTGCTTACCCATTTAAACTGTTTATTATTTAGGGAATAGAAGTTAGAAGCCTTAGTATGGAAATTATATAATTTATTTATATAGTGTGCATATAAATAAATTAGAGAGTTTCTTTGTTCTGGTGTAGTAATATTGATGTTGAAAGTGCATAATATTTTATTCGCAGCCATTTGTCCGCCGACACCTAATAAACTTTAATTACTGTTAATGCTTGTATGTGCCTCTACATCACGCTGAACATTTCATCACTTTGATAAATATCAAAATATTATTTTTATTCCTATAAAAATATGTATTGGGGTACAAAAGTCCAGTCACACGTGGATATTAAGCTCTTATCCACCTGGAGCTTTTATGCCAACGGTATTTTTTTCCTCTTTGTATTGCACAAGTTTAGAATTTTGTTATATCCCGTCTATTAAGTGATAAGCTAACAATATTAGTCAAAATTCAATATGTGTTTTTTGCCGGAAGAAATAAAGACATGCCTTTCTTAAATTAAATAGTATTATTAAAATGGCTTCAATTTTGAATAAAGTTATTTAATTTGACTGAAGGTAAATAAAAAAAAAAGGCAAAAATATTATAAAAAATAGAAAAATGACGAGTGCTGCATTTTCATTGCGACTTGGTATTTCCCGTGATGCTCTAGTGGTACTGCAGCATGATATGATAATATTTATATATAAAAAAATATATATCACCCGTATTTTTTATATAAAAAATATTTCTTTCAGCAGCGGTGAAAAAAAAATCGCAATACTCTAGCTCCCCTTACCCTACTCCACCTCATATATTTATATTTTTTTGTTCAATGGTCTTATTACACAGATTTATTGAAACAAGAATAGAGGCTTATGATGAAGAAGCTCATGAAAAATTAATTTGTGAATTCTCATTAAATATTTTTTAATAAATCGCGGTTTCGTTCTCTCGTTATTTTTTATGTAGTGAACGTGTCTGCATTTAGTACATAATGGCGCCAGCCATAACAGTTTAATTGAAGTGGAACTAAAAGACTGAGACACGATCGAAGACATCCTGCTTCCACTGTATTACACAATATTATTATTATTGTAGAGTATAATTTTAATTTGAAATGCAGTTGTTCTGGTTTGTTGTTGAAATGGCAAAGGTGTTCAAATGTTGGCAAAGTTTAACAGTTCATAGAGTTCGCGGTACATTGCATTAATAAAACGCCTGTCAAAACGATTTGGAAACTGTCACCATTTGACACACAAATATATACTCTTCACTGCAGGGTGTTCTCTATGTGGTAATTTTTTTTATTTATATGTTCGATTTAATCACAAAATATGCATCAAAAATTATATCGTTTCCTTGATGGAATTTCATTTTATATAAAATAATATATTGTCTGAGACCTTTAAGTCTTGGCTTGTCACCATCAGAGACTTTTATCAATTCAGTGGAATTTTTATTTTTTAATGCACAGAAAAGACTGCATGCTTTCGATTACTAACAATAAAAATGAAACAAATTGTTAATAAATTCAATATTTATCTATGTCTCTCTAATAATATACATAGTTACATTTTGGTATACCTATAAATAATAAGAAAATTCATATTTATTATGAATCATGTAATAACCTTTACTTTTCCCGTTAAAGTTAATTAAAAAACTATTATAAAATGCATCCAATTTTTCCATGATTTTTTTTTTCACATTCTTCTAGTTATTTTTGATTTTATGAATTAAATCCACTAATCATTCAATGATAAGAACTTATACTCATAAATCAAAGGACTATTTATTCGAAAATAAGAATTGGGTTGGGCGGAAAATAATACCGGAATACGCCCTTTTTCTGTAAAATGCAAATTATCTATAGATCTTTTAAATCTGATATCACATATGGCATTGGCCTGTTACCGAAGACAATAAATACTTTATCTCAATAAAGATATAATGTTTTATTCGTATATCTCGAAACTGTCAATTTCAGTAAATGCCCTTATTAATTCCACTCAACTCTTCAATTGTGGTTTTTCCTTTATGACAGTAAATTGTATATAAAATATTTAAATTATTCCGAATATCGTCTTGTAAGTAAATTAAGCTTTCGTTAAACAGAGAGACTCAATTAACCTTCGTCGTTGTTTTAAATTTTGGAGCCAACTAGTGAATTATGCAAATTGGCCAAGACGAGTAGCGCACGAAACTAATTAATTGTTTTATTTATTGTTTCAGGTAATATAATTTAATTCTGTATTCAATGTCGGCCGACGTACGTGAGTAAACTAGTAAGTTTGTTCGTAACTCGTAGTAAATCAATTATGCGTTAATGAATGTGTATTTTCGCCGGAAAATGATATCAACAGGTTACAATTAAATAGTTTATGTTTTTTATATTGTGGCAGCCCCGGATTTTCAGCACATTGTGCAGTTTTGACTATCGGGGGGTGAGGGGTGAATGTGTGACAGGGTGACACCGTGACAATGCGGTGACACCCTACTGACTGACATGCGTGACACTGTGACACTACATACAAAGAATATACATACACTATCAATGAATCTCTCCTATTACAAAAACATCCCTCAATGCCGTCTTACAAATTATACACGTGTCTAATTTCTCCGACGTCGACTAATTATTGGATGTTTAATCCATTCACCGTAAAATCTTAATTGATTATGCTCGTGTACGTTATAACAATAAATATGAAAATGTGAGGGCGTTAATCCATATTTTGAATTGCTCTAAATTTTATCTCCAATACAATTATTAATCATATATACAACATGTCTTTTATTGAACTTAAAATATTCAAATGTAAGGAATGGTATATTAAATATCACACAACCACACCTTCATTAATCATCCAAAAGTCTTAGACCCCTTTAAGTATATTTTTTTATGATCGCATTGAAATTATCTATAAGCCTTTAAATTATTTGAAGTTCAATTAAAGACATGTTGTATGTAAATTAATACTTTGTGTTTATTTCACCATAATATTCAACGTCATCTTGTGATTTCCTTATTTTTAAACCTATTATTATTATGTTTCTATTGCTTCTAGTTAAAAGGCTTAAATATAATAAATAGTATTATGTTGATTGAGGCATTTGTATACAGGGTAGTCTTGAATTAACTAAGAATATTTAGGGAATGGTAGGTTAACCATAATAGGTAGGGGTAAGGCGGATAAAGGAATACGCCCTTTTTCTGTAAAATGAAAATTCTCTATAGATCTAATATCATTATTAAATATCCTGTTATTGTCATTTACCTGTTACTAAAGACAAACTGATAATTTTAGCATACGCCCTTATTCCACCCAACCCCGAATTTTACAGACACAATAACACGTGATATTCAATACTGAGTACTTCTCAGAAACACCTGATTCCAAGATTGTGGCCCGAACTCTATTTCAAAAGCACTTTTAATATTTTTTACTTTATAAACTCCACCGAGTCCATCCTGTATAGATTTTCGCTTAAAAATATTCATACAATATTGCGTAGTTATATTTAATGGGTCTTATCGATATCAAAAATATATTGAGGCTTGTTACTCAAAATAACTTTTTAACATTTGTGTGCCTACGATGCTACGGCGTAGGCGTATCTGAAAGAATATGAAAATATATGTTTTTGTTCACTTAGATAACGTACACAACAAATAGTGGTACACAGTTGTGTCTACGAGCGGCGTAGCATCGTAGCAGCGACATAATACAATACAGTAGAGGGGTGACCTTTATACTAACATGATCCAGGTGTAACAGAGTAATAATAGTGGCTCGTCCAATTTGTAATTGTAAGGACTTTGTGTAGTCTATCGAGTTAATAGAAGTGAGAGACAGCTTTGGGGAGGAGTTCCATCATCATCATCACCATCACTGAAGCCTCCTCCTCTACGCCAAGTTAAACTTGCTGCAATTCCACCACACCTACCTGAATTTTAAACCTATTTACCTTTACTTACTCGTACACTACATATCAATACATTTTATTTTTAATTATTATGTAGTTGTGGGGACAGTCCAAGAGTCTTTATATATTTTATTTCAAATTCAAACATTTTAAATATTATTTTCACCTTTATAGACTTTCCATCATTATTCAATTATTTTATAATATAGGGTAAAAAAATGTTTTGAAAATATATAATAAATTAATGAATCTTTCTAAATGATCCAAAAAAATTATGCCGATTAAGCCAACCAATACAACAACAAATTATTGACCTAACTTACTAAGATATAACTACATCTTCACACTGATACGATTGTATATATTTTAGAATTCTTTCTTTACTGAAGTGTAAAATGTTCTATTTAATATGTGTGTTCAATTAAAATTCTCGAAGGGTGGAATTTAAATGTTGAATTTGATATGAAAAATGTTTAATTTAAAGTGAAAAACTTTATCAGAATTGTACATACAAATATTATGTAAAAATATACCTAATAATGAGGATTATTAATGATTCTAAGCGTTAGCTTAGTAGATTGAACTTCTGAAATCAATGACACAGGTTCGAGTCCTGGACTTACGGCCGTATAATATATATAATTGTCTAACTGTGTGTATTTTATATGTCTGTCTGTCTGTCTGTCTGTACGGGTCAATCTTTCAAATATCCTCAGCGTATACAGAGTCGCTATATACAGAAAAATAGTCCTTAATATATCAGGGTACAAGCATTAAAATTCCGTGTGCTCTTAAGTCTTTATGGAACTGAGCCATATATTCAAAATAGAATAGAATATTTGGTAGTGAGACTGCATTTAAATTTGGTGATTATTGAAGATATGCGAAAGTAGCCCTTAATATGTATCGAATACCTTCGAGATATCGTATACTTTCGTTTGAAATATGTTTGCTGTCAGTATTAATCTTAATATATGAAACTTCAAAAAATGTTCATTTTCAATGATTGTTTAAACTATAAAATGGGACATTTTCGAAATAGTAAATTAATCCTATTTGACCGGCAACTAATGTAGATTCATCCATTATCTATAACACGTTTCATGTCTCTGTCAATAGAAGGTAGTTAATCTTAATCTGTAAAATTTTATAAATAATGGTCAATCGAAATCCCATTATGACAGCTAGGTGTTGCTAGGTGTTGCCAGGGGTATAAATAATTCAATTTAAATATTTAATCATAATTAATACATATCTAAAAATCTCGAAACGGGTATTTTAATGATAATATTATTTAATTAATTTCAAAATAATATTTTAGAGATATTTAATAATTATTCATATAATATATACAGAGTCGCTATATTATATGAAATGCATGGCATTCCTTGCACTGGCAACAATACAGATGCTGACAGCCGCGTCATTCGCGTTGTTATTAACATCTTATAATCCGCTCCTGTTATTTTGTTTATTCGTCATCAACTGAAGCTCCAACATCATCACCATCACCATCATCATCATCATCATCATCATCATCATCATCACAGTTAAACCAGAACACCCTTCACTGCCGCGAGTCGGATTCTTCCTACAGGTGGACCAACATCTTCTTGCATTTGAATTTCACACCGTCTGACACGTAATACATGTGTTTAATAATAATAATGACTAGCTCCACAAGATTGAATTCGCGCAAAAAGACAACCTAATCTATTATACGTTTTTAAATAATATTGTAAGCCCTTTTTAACTTTGAAAATAGTATAAAGATATATAGTAAATTTGAGTGGTTATAATATACCTATTCGGGGAACCTTCCACAATAAAAAGGGAATGCATCATTTACAGTACCTCAGTATAATGATGCAGTGAAAAAAAATATATATACGGTTCTACTTTTAATATTATTTTATTCTTCGCTTTTTCCAAAAAACCGTTAAACATTTTATTTTTAAGTTATAATAAAAAAAATAAAAAATTATGTTTAAGTTTTAATAAAACTACGTTTAAAAGCTCAAAATAGAAAATTTCCCATTAAAACAAAGCAAAAAATCAGAAATATTTACCATTTAAAATATTAATTAAATTTCACATTTTTTATAGATATTTATATAATTTGATCATGCATAAATATTTATTTATTATATAATCAATTTTAAAAAATCAAAAGAATATTTTGATTGATAAAACACTTTAAAGCAAAAATGAAATCAAAACTCAAAGATAAACGTCCTATTAAAAAACCAGGCAGAACATAAAAAAACATTAACAAATTGAAAATTTCAATTAAAATTACCCTAGTATTATATAATAGTGTAATGAAAGTGCGTGTGGTGCATATGCGTGTACACCAATTCTACTAAGTTCTGCACTATTCAGTGTGTGTAATGCAATTCAATACTCAATAAAATAATCGATTACATCTATTATATTGAATACGACCGTTAGTATTGTTATTGCTTAACATTAATTACTTAACATAAACGATATTATGGGCCGGTTTCTTCAACGCGAGTTAAATCTCAAGCTCGGATATTTACGCGCAAAATGCGTTTCTTCAACAATTAGCTCGTGTCACAACAAACTGTCAAATCTTGACTAAAGCAAATCTTGTGCTATATTTCCCCCTCCATTCGAGTGACATTTCACGTCGGCTGCACCGGAATGGCTTCAATCTAAACATGGGCTT
>JAGTTH010001027.1:0-38438 GCA_022606485.1 Agraylea sexmaculata
AGTACAGATAATGTATAAAGTTGGTTGAATATAATTGTTGGTTAAAGTTTTTTCAGTTGGTTGAAATAAAAAAAAATATTAAGAAAGCACCTAACCTAACCTAATGTAAATAATTTATATAAATTACACACTTTCTGAAATACGTCTCTTTTAAATAATACAAATGAATTGGTGGGAACCATATTTAATAAAAAAAATAGAATAATCCGATCAAATAATCCTTTATGTTAACATAGCACTCATATGCATTCGAAACTTAACGTAACGATAATGAAAACTCTACTAAAGCGCGACACATACATGAGTGCTCATTGGTGCTGTTTAATGTGGGCTCAAGTATTTCCGCCAATGAGAGAGCGAGCGCTTAAAGCTGATTGGCGCTAATTTTTGTTTACATTTCTCTCATTAGCGGATATACAAGCAGCATCAACAACAATTATGTCTGTGCTGCGCCTTGTATATCGTTTAAAGGATCTTTTGATCTCTTGGTTTAACTTTTTTACATTCAACATAACTTAGTAAATTATCTAATGTATTTGAAAGAGTTTTGTTTTTAGAAAGTTGAACCCCTCAGATTTGCAATCGGCGGAAATATTGTAATTGAAAACCTTCATTCTTTGTCTTTTTGTAGACTGACGATTAAAATCAGAGATGTGCCAAAGTCAAACAAATATTATAGTATTATACTTATTCTGTATATCGCTATATTCTTTATATATATGGAGTATAATGAAGCGATATAAAGACGCTCGATTAATCATAATGACGCCTAATTTCTCCGTTTGAGTTGAATAATAAGAAATAATAATATAATATTCGTTTGACCTTGGCACATCTCTGGTCATTTAACCATGGTTAATTTTCGGGTACATACAAATACATTACTATTATTATCCTTGTTTCTTCTCTAATTGGGGAATACTTATACAAATGTAATATTCGAAGAGGATGTAATGTTTTTGGTAATTGTTTTAACATATTTAATGATTGTTTTACCTGATATTGCTGACCAAGATTGAATGTCACTGTGACTGGTGTACACAGCATCAGCAGCTTCAGCACAAAGAGCTGGAATCCATCTGGATAAAGCTCTTGCTCCTGGTTTTTGTATTAATACCCAATGAGACATCGTGTGATTGCTTCTACCGCGATCTTCTTCGGCCGATCGGATGGCTCCGGGATTTTTCTGTAAATAAAACCATCTATTATGACAGAATTTTCAATGGTTTAAGCTTTATTAGAAATGTATGAAAAGGGAGTAGGCGACAATATCAATAAATCTTGGCACGAAATACACTATATAATAATTACAGCCCATTTTCATCAGCAATAAATATAAACCATTAATAAAAATCGTTTAAAGTCCGCATTAAAACGTACATTTGCAGAATGGCAAGTATAATAATGAAAGCGATTGGGATGTTCGTATAGCGATAGTGACAAATGGATAGTTACTTTAATATGGACGTTGGATTTATTTGCGGTAATTATTTTGTCGTTACTGAAATGCCTTTGAATAAATCAACCCCTTCTTCTCTAACTAACATATTATGTATGTGCGAGACCTTATTATGAGGGAGTCTAATTTACTAGAGGCTTTATTAAATTATGCACGGTGAAATTTTTGGATAGTGGGGAACAATATATTATATGAAACAATTTCAATTTAAATTAATCTGTATACAATAAAAATAAAAAAAATATATTATATAAAATTGGTAATTCTTGAGAGACCTAAAAAACTATGATATAAAAAAGTTAACTCGAAAGTTAGATAGCTCACAGTTTGAAGAAACCTGTCCTATGATTTCACAATGTTAATTAAGAAAATCAATGATAAGACTATTATTTAAAAAAATTACAATTCGTAGAATTATCGCCAGCTGTAATACAAAGAACACTTTTTATTGGTTAAAATCGATAGTTTTTGAATTCTCGCCTTAGTGATGTGACTAATTACGACGAAATTATGGACTAGGTGGAATAAGGGCGTATATTGTATTTAGTAACAGGTAAATGCCCATAGCAGGATATCTAACAATGACATCCATCCAAGTGTATAGATAATTTATGGAAAAAGAGCGTATTGCGTTATCCTTTTTCCACCCAACCCCTCTATTATGATTTTAACGATCAATTTAACATATTATTAAATAACTAGGATAATTTTAATTGAAATTTTCAATTTGTTAATGTTTTTTTTTATGTTCTGCTTGGTTTTTTAATAGAACGGTTATATTTGAGTTTTGAATTCATTTATACACACAAGTATAAAAATGTCGAATTATTATGCATTATCATATTAAATACATATAAAAATATTTTAAATTTATTTAATATTTTCAATCGATATTGTTATAGATGTTCTGCTTTGTTTTTAATACGAAGATAATAACTTTGTTTTATCATTCGAAAGAATTTTGAATTTTTTTATATGTACTCTAAGGATGGTTGAGGGAAGGACCCGTACAGAAATACAGACATATAACATACACACACTTAGACAATTATATATATTTTAAAAATTTAAAAACAATACGATTTTTTAGTATATATACACTGTGTTTTGCTTAAACGAAATTCACAGCAAGGGTTCTTTCACAACACAAAATATATTCCATTCATCACACGTAACTGTACATAATGCCTGTAGGAGGCCAATCTTCGGAATTTATGGGTATAAGAATGGTCCTCCACCGTTCGACACAACGGAAACAAATCAAAAGTTTCGTCCGAGTCAGGGGGAAGAAGGTAACAGGTAAATAGCGTTAAAGCTAGAGAGAATATCAAATAAATAATGGGGGTTGTGTGACTAAGTGAGTGAGCGAGGACAATGCGGCAAACACGCAAACTTTGAGGAATACATTATACAGAGGTGGTCCACTCGTTCTGCCCCATGAATACGCAAATTGATTTGAGACCAGATTCAAATTTGCATATTTAATACGCCATCACTGTGAATACGGTTTGCTAATGGATATGTGAGCGAGTGAAGCCATCTACACGCACTCATATTATGTCAAAGCGCCCGAGACGCACACATTAAACGGATTAATCAACACAAACTTATCAAATATGTACCAATTACGTGAAAGCAATATACTAGTATTGGTTTACACATAATCACGAACATAAATTATATGTATATAATAGGATGAGTATTCACTGAAGGATCGGGAATGGTTATGTGACGTTTAGATCAGTTTCACTTTAAGAATTGTGTTGTGTAGACATCCCAATTTTATAATAGATCAATAAATGCTACAATGAATAGAAATAATGATAGGATATTGTCAGTGACGTATCGGGATTGGTTATGTGACGTTTAGATCAGTTTCGCGTTAAGCATTGTGTTGTGTAGACACCTGAATTTTATAATAGATAAATAAACGCCACAAGAATGAGTAGAAATAGTGACAATATTTACTTAAAATTGTAGCGGGACTTTTTCAGTCTTGGAAACAATCTAGTTTTACTCTGATCTCTTGGATTGTGAAGTGAATGTTGAGGCGACTATATTATACTACGCTGACATTTAATCAATGATAATATTTTTACGGGGAAATAGGGTATTGTACAAATATAAAAAAATTACTTTACATTTTTTACTAATCCTAATAATAATCCGCTGCAATTCCATATTCATCCGAAAATATTATATTTCGGCTAAGCTTAAAACAATTTCACAATATTTTTTTTTTATCTTAGTCAGGTTAAATTGAAATAATTTCACCCAAAATAAATTTTAAGTTTGTGATTTTGAGTGATTTTAAGTCATTGGGAACTTTTCAAGAATGGTAGGGTATCACAATGAGAAATAAGAAACAATTAATATAATTTGTGTTTTTTGAAAGATATGGCCATTTTTATTTCAGATTAATATGGAATGACAGCAGCTTATTAAGTATTTAATCAATTTATTATTAATAAATGATATTTTTACGATAACCTACATATACCCTTAAAATCTCATCCTTGCATATAACATTCAAAAAAATAATATACGATTACGGTTAAAGCTGATCACATAAAATGAAATACAAAATAATATTTGTATATTTGCCAGAACATCCCCATGTTGGTGCATATTTAAAAGGGTGTGGTTGTGTAGGTTATATATATTTTTAGAGACAGTATTGACTTACATACAGTGGATTTCTTTTCAAATATTCTCCGGTTTGATCCGGTGTTCGGTACGTGAGGAAGCTTTGAAATTTCATGAATATGAACGATGAAATATGCTTGTACTACTACAAACCCAAAAAAACAGCAGTTGTTTTGTTAAATACATAATTATATTAGGTACTTTTCTTTGTGTATTTCAATAAGAAGGATATTCGATATTGAAATATTGCGAAGTGGTTGGAAACAATGAAATATCAGTATGACAGGCGGAGAATTTAATATCTTTTAGATAGAGTCGATCAATAATAACGCGTCAAGTTAATTTCGTTTGACGGACTTGTCTGACAAGCGTAAATTTTATATATTATACAAGGAAATTGTATTTTGCAATCTAAATTAAATCTTCAATAATACTACAAGATATGTGTGTATATCACATAATTTGATTTCCACAAAGTATACGAATGGGACTTGCGAATTCGTAGTACATATTACATTTATTGTCCAGGAATATGAGTAAAATTGTGTATTATTTTTTATAAAAAAGAATACGAGTAAACCTCGCCGGTTTATTTTTCGTCGGACCTTTCTATTCTTTAGAGACGTTAAATAATGATAATAGAAATATCGACACCATACAATAAAAAATCGATTTCGGTAAAGCTAAATTATATATAAGTTAAAAATATTAATTTAGTAAGCTATCCACACAAACACCTTTGTGTGGACTTAAATTAAATAGAGAATATTTTATGGAGTGATAGAGTATCGCAAAAATAAGTGAAAAAGAATACTAAATACATACTTAAAAAAAAGTATATTTCTTATTAGTAATTAAAAATAATAAGTTTTAATTGCGTATTTGACAGAAACAACTTATTCCAAGATGACAGCTTAAACTCGATTTTAAAACCACGAAATTTTTTTGATTATTTTTTTCATTGTTGATTAAATATATTCGTTTTTGCGATACCCTACCACCCCTTAAAATATTATCAGTTAGTTCAAGTCCATCCTGTTTATGATTTTTAATATTAATTTCAATCTAAATTTGGAAGAAAAAAATAGGTAGAATAAAAAATACATTTAGAAGATTAGTTTTTAACTCGTTCTATAGGGTCCGCCAAATACCTTTTTTTTTTTTAAATGCTGTAGCTTCGGCTGTGTGTAGCTTCGGCTGTGTGGCACGTAGCGCCGTCCTGTTGAAACCAAATTGTGCCAATATCCTCCTCTTCAATTTTTGCCTTCAATGGCCCGATAACGATCGCCATTGATTGTAACGGCCACTCCTTGCTCATTTTCAAAGAAAAATGGCCCAATTATGCCTCTGGACCAAAATCCGCACCAAACAGTGACTCGTTTTGGGTGTACCGGTTTTTCGATGTATGCGTGCGGGTTTTCTGTACCCCAAATGTGACAATTTTGCTTGTTTACATACCCGCCAAGATCAAAATGAGCTTCATCCGAAAAGATGATTTTTTTCTGCAACATTACCATGATTTTCAAAGTAATGTCGCAATATTTCCCAGCGTTGTTCAAGCATATACACAACCATATTCGTTCAGCGGAAGGATAAAACTAATTATCTGTCAAATCAGACATGAGCTAAGTGTTACCATTCACGAAATAAGCACTAGTTGAAAAAAAAAACTTTAGATGGCGGACCCTGTATAAAATTATCAAAAGTGACAAATTCTAACTTTAAGCCATCGATATTAATATAATTTGTGATAAATTACTGCTTCAGATATTATGTATTATTTCGGGTCTGGTCTCGGAATGATCTAATAAACCATTATTTTACAAATGAAATTCTGATTTTGTATACATTAAATTTATTTCAAAAACACTAGGCGTAATGAATTGAGTCTATTGTTACATTAATGAATTGTTTCATAAACGAGCGTTCATTGAATCGAATGCAATTATTCTGCATTATATTACATGAATATGGGAGATTAAAACAATTACCGTTTGGTATTCAACTGGTTTTATGCTGATCATAATAATTATTTTTTATATATTCATGTTCCCTTCAATATTATAATGTACGATAGAAGCTACAAAAAGAAATGGCTGATATTAAAAAAGCATGCACACAAAATTGTAGACTCTCTTTTTCCTAGAATCGAAAGCGGCTAAAATATGAAGCAGGGACCGTTCAAAAATAGCAGGTTTAAAAATACAGAGGCCATCAGAATGACAAAGCATTGAATAGTTAGTGTTGGATATTTCTGACGTGGAAAGCACTCAGAGCAATAAATTTGACAGACGAAGGCAGACGACACATGTGCCAAGTTATCTCCTGAACTTCCATGACAGTTTCACCTTTTATTCTTGAAGAGGCTCTTTGTTTTCGACACGACATCATATGAAGCTAAAAATAATAAAAACATCACCCAAATCCTTATGCAAGGGGATGAAAAGCCAGACTATACTGACAACACGTGGAAAAGACTTTTATAGTAATATTGATAAAATGTTATTATACATTCATGGATTGGTGTACATTTGTATTATATCCATAAATGTGGATTTAAATAAAACAGCATTTGTGTCATTTTCATTTCTCATTAAAAAAATTAGATAAAACGTACATCCATCAACCTATCGAAATGTTCATTGTGTGAAGCAAGAGTCCCGCTACCATTTTAATTGCGCGCCATCTTGGTTAGGTGAAGTTTAGATCAGTTTCGCCTCCATTTTATAATATACGCTACAAGAACGAGCAGAAATAGCGACAAAACTAATCTAAATGTCACAAAATAAATAACGATTAGACTTTTACCGTACCCATTATATATAAATATTTTAGTCTACCCATATAAATATAAAATGTAGTTTATACACTCACAATAATTATATAAAATAAGTATTGGGTATGGTTTTTCATATTAAGCATAGTTAAAAATAGTGGATTTAATTTTGTGTGCGTTTATTTGGCGGTTTATTTATATTGGCGTTAGTCTAGGTGTGGATTTTTGTAAGTGTACTGTTAAATAAATACCAATAGGTTTTTGTCAATGTATTAATGCGAATTTGTTCACTGCTTGAATTTGTGCGTGTTTATATCTAAAGGCACAAATAATCACGAATAGACTAAAATCACTACAATTATATATAACTTATAATTCAGGAAATCAGAGTGAGTCTAGATTGCTTGGGATTTTAGATTTTTTAAGTGGAGCATGATTTGAATCCATAACAATTTTTTTGTAACCATGCGCTTTATCCCCTGGGAATTTTATGAACGTGGACTGCAGTATTATCCTAGCGTATTATTTATCACAAAATGGTAAGTTATTGTGGTGTTTATATCAATTCAAGGAACGAAGGAGTTCTATGTCTAATGTAAAGAGTTAAATGTACGATACAGGTGAATAAGTTGTGTATTTAATAGGTGTGTGGGGTGTAATGATACAACTTTACTAATGGAAATTCCAAACAGAGACGGTGTAGAATTGCTGACCACTTTATCCCCAAGGGTCCACAGGGATAGAGAAATCGAAAAAAATTACCGAACCGATACATCGACTATTGGGCTGGTAAAGTTGATTCCCAAGGCAAGCGTCCGGTGAACCTCCATTTACATTTCCAATTCTAAACTAAAGCTTCCAAGTAACTTTCTATCGGGCACAGAAATTGGACTGACCGAGGAGTGGAAAGAATTCTGCGGACAAAACATCACACCGACTAAAGTGCTATTGTTGTAGGCAAAAAACTTTTCGGGATCTCGTCGTTTCCGATTTTTTTCTTTGATTTCACCCCAACCCTGTGGACTTTTCACGAGCTATCGGTTTTCCCATTAGGATGTTTTACCAAGAGTAAGATTTTGAATGACTACAAAAACCTTCTTCTATTATGAATTTATTTCGGTCTGCATATTATTATGACACATACACTGAGGTCGGCAAACTTTTTTGCTACCAAGAGCCAAATGGGAAAAAAATACTTCGGCGGGTTGGTTCGGAAGTAAAAACTCTTTTTTGTGGAAATTAATATAAGCCAGAGAGAAGAAGTTTGCGGATCCCTGGTAAAGAAAATATGAAGAAGGCATCGCGAAACATAGTCACGCCTGTCTTGTATGAGACTAAAAGTGTACAGGTTTTACATACAATAATACGAAATATAGAAAATATGGCAGTTGTAAAGACGAGATATACGAGGCAAGAGAACAGGAGGAAGACGGAAGCTGGTATGAATAAATCATTAGTGAGAATCGCATACTCTGCCAAAAAGATCACAGTGACAAAGGGACAGACGCTATTTTGGACACATCACGACAAATAATTCATAATTTTCACCAGGAAGTATATATAAAAGAAAAGTTTTATTTATATTATTTATCGATCTATTAGCGATCGATAGTGTGCGGCTTTTTTTTGATACATGTGCCACAGCAAAACGTATAGTTTGACCAACAAATTTGATCGTTTACACGTCCCTTAAAGTATCAATAAAAAAGAAGAAGTCATCTAAGCTAGGGTTGGGATTTATATTTATAAATGAATACATTGAGAACATATTAAAGCAAAAATAATATTTTTACATTCGCACTCAAAGTCGTAATATACACAAAATTGTCTATGGAAAAAAATATTTTATGGGGATGCTTAAAAGAAAATTTCATCGGGTGGTTAGTAAAAAAATTGATGGTAGAATAAATTTTCTATCCTCTGTAAATAAATCATAATGATCTAATTACTGATAAACTAAATGTGATAAAAAATATAATAATAAGTCTGAGTACAATGTAAGCAATGGATATTTTAATTTCAAAGAAATAATATAACCACTAACAAGTGACAATTGAGGGTAGAAAAATTATTTTACCCTGTGTAAATAAATCATAATAATCTCATTACTAATAAATTGAATGTGATGAATTATCACCTGTCAAAATTGTGTGAAAAGCGAGTGTTGAAAATTTCACAACAAAGAGAAAAGTGCTCAGATATAACATCACAAGATTGATTACACATAAAAATATCCATTCGGAAGGTGTATTGCATTCGTCATATATAGAAATGTTTGAAATACGGATGTAGTGTGAAAATAAAAGCATTCACACTATATTTTATCGCTATTAAACCGTGTAGATATGGCGTAGTTTTCAATATTTATGTTGCATTTTACTTGGCTGGAATATGGCAGAAGACGTGCTCCGCATATGACCATGTATGACATTAAGTGGAGAATGTGTACTACAACATAATACAGGAAAACCTTATTTATATGATAATCTAGTAGTTAATGCCAGGTGGAAAGCTTGGTACTAATCAAGGAAGACACACTCACAATTATATTTTTATTTTAGTTATAAACCTTTCTCATATTGAGTTTGTAGTGGATTTCGTGCATTTTCCATATCCACGTCGGATGTTGTGGGAATAAAATACTACCCAGATTCAATTCAGATATACAAATGCGAGTATGAAAAGCAGCAGTGTGTAGTTAATTTATGTAAGCCGGGTTTTGCCATGTTTAGTAAATTTGTATTAGCTTTGTAAGTGACATCATTAATACGGCTCTGATTAGTAAGTGACATATTGATGTAGTAACCCGGCCTTAATAATAATGATTTAAAGCTGCTGTTTATTGAGAGTATAATTTTGAAAATATAAATCTCCATACACAGTAGATTAATTTTTAATAATAATAAGCTCTTGTTTTCACATTAATTTTGATGTATCTTATGCGACTGTCAAACTGTGTATTTTTTATTTATAATTAATTAATCTTCCCTTAAAAGATTCTAATTGAGAAAAAGTCCACCCTAGTAATAAAATAAATAGAGCAATCAGGCATAATCCAGAGGAGGAAGGTTCAAATCTTGCATATGTATTTTTTTTAGTGAGGCAAGACAATTCAGCATTTTTATATTAAAATTAATCAAATTGACGGGTAATTGAATGAACGGGATAGGAACTAGTTGAATCTGAAAACATTATTCATACAAAGATTTATAAAATTCTATTTTTAAGATAAAATAAGGGGTAAGAGTTTAACATCAAATAAATATAATTTAAATAAAACAAAGCATGAAAATAACAATCTTAAATTCTAGTTTTTATATAAAAAAAATCTTAGGATTTATCTATTAATATAAATAATATATTTATAACCAACCAATACATCATTTGTAAGTATGTACATACACCGAATAGACGGTATTAAATATATAAAGATATGGAAGCGTAAAAGTAGTAGCAAATTTGTCGTCTCGAGTTGGTGCAAGTCGTAAAAAGAGTGCCTTACGCCTTCTTTTAAATTTACGAGCCTCTTTGCCCCTTTCCAATTTGTATTTGGAATAATAAAATAAGATCACATATTTATAATTAAATTGTTGCATAGTGTGTGAATTAATAGTTTAAACATGACAAATTGTATAGCCTTTACAATTACATTTAATTAACGAAGAACGACTGTCGCTATAGCAGATAACTTACAATGTACACAAAGCATTATTAAATTTAAATCCCCAACAATTGAAGGCAACACGCGAGCTTCCAGTGAAGGGGATCCGTAGTTAAAGTGGCTGAGATAGAAATTGTAGTTGCATAATAGAATCTACTTTGGTCTTATCTATGCCAACATAATGAGTTCTTAGAAGCGAATTGCTAAGTCAGATTGTCACTCCGAATATCACAAACTATGACTAATTTAACTCGGTTATAATATTACACGTAGAAGATACGGTAACTATGATTTTAATTTAAACAAAACAATTGGTGAGTTAGTTACAAGAAGAATTTAAATCATAAAAAAATGTAAGCTTTCACCGCTACCAAAATATCCTAATTTTATCCATCATTATTTGTATAATTGAATTAATTGCGATTTTTTTCTCTTCGATTAATTAATTGATATTAATTGGACAAGTATTAATTTTATTGCTTTCGCTCTTCTTTTATTTTTTATTAACGTTTTCTGTTATACAAATGAATATTATTTATTACGTAATATACATTGCTTACTTCATGCATATATATGTATGTAATAAAAAAATTGACTTTAATCAACCTTTTAACCGGACTCTAGAAATTATTTTACTTCACTTGATTTTGATTTAAGATTATGTGACGAATCACGGCATTTTTCAATTTTGACAACCGAGACATAGAATATGGGGATATTTCCAGAATCAAGGATATGTTACAATGTATAAGGCTTTTTATAACTAGTTTTACTACTTATATAGTATAACATGAAAATTTATAATAGTTTATGGCGTAAGGTTGTTTTTTGCGGTATTTAATAAACTAGATAAATATTTTGATTATAACCAGCGTAATAGCTCATGACTACAAATACTCTGGTCAAATCCCGTACAAATCAATGCTTTTTAAATGGTTTTGATCGGTTATTGCGACTGGGAGATCGGGAATGATATTAATTAAATCACGATCGATCGCCTTGATCTTATTTTACTCTGATTTACTGGATTGTAGATCACCAACAGACAATTAATTAATACTGGTTTGTGTTTAAAAGACTCTCTCAAAAAGCAATCCGTGGCGTGTATAAAATAAAATTATGATTCACATGATTTTATAATAAAGACCCACTGAAGTAATTTTATAATTTTGAAAAATTTGTGTTCGAAGCTGACACTTTATATTATGTTAAAAATGAGGTTTAAAGATTTCCTAGTAAAATCACATTGAGTGCAAAGATGTGATGCAGTTTGAGGTCACGAACCAACGAAGAAGACGAAACGGTTTTTTGAATGGCTAAGTTTAGAGTACACTCTATATCAACAACCGCCTTTTACTAAAACTTATATTAAAATAATATAATTCGAATTGGAGAATATAAAGCAATATTTTCAATATAAATTGTATTAAAAGTATGAATTAATTCCCACTAAATGGACCACTTAGCTTTGAATGAACACAAAATAAAACATTTAATTGGTAGCTTTTAAATGTCCTGTTCACCTTCGGCAATCGGTATTATACTTTTTCACCCGTCTTATTGAAAATCCATGAACAAATTTAATAGGTAATCTTTACATAATATTTTATTAAAAAAGATTCATTTTATATTTCCTATATTTAAATTAATCACCCCGATTACAAGACGTAGTACTAACTGCGTAAAAAGTTCTCGCTAGTTGGGGGGGAATTTTTCTACTCAATCAGAAACTTTAATTAAATTTCTATCGCGTTTTAATTAAGGTCGAGACTCGCCCAAATTGGATTTCGGAAAGTTCGAAAAGCTGAAAAAACAATAGTGAAGCAAACACGGCCATCCGTTTGATTTTCAGCCGTATAATGTATAAAAGTATCGCAGGATCTACTCAATAATATTCGTAATTAAAACGAAATCTTGCGGTTAAGTTGACTAAACTTTTAACCGCTTTATAATTTAATAAATGGATACAATATTTCCAGAGCCAAATGTTAAACTGTAACACAAATCAATCATTTCAGAGCAAAACAGAATGTTTCAAATGATATATCTATCGGTATTTGTGTGATTGAAATTCCAAAACACAATTTATAGATATTGTGCTACTGTTTTAACTTTATAGATTTAGTTTCAGCCCCATCATGCAGCTGAGAACAAAGCTATTTTGAGGAATGGGTCACAAATAAACGACCGACTATTCAGGCAAATCACTCGAATTCTCCAAGACCAAAATGGAATTTGTGAGCTTGACACATTTAATTGATGAGATTTACAATGTTAGAGTAGAAATAAACCATGAGCAACTTAACGGCCCCTCAAACGTCGGAGTTTTATAACGTCTCGTTAAGCATAACGATTTCAATATTGTGAATTCGACGAGAAGATCTCGGGGCGCGGGTGATTTTTATTGAAATGCCTTGAGAATATTATAGACGTAAAAAATAATTTTTAGCATTCCTGACGGACGAACTTTCGGAGTAGGGTCGGTATTAAGGGCTGTAAGACTTTTTAAGAGATTCATATTAGACGAAGATTATTGGACCGTTACCGAAGTGGAGTTTTAAGTTGGACGGACGCCGAGGAGACATATTCTTTTACGCGAAAACCTTTCAAAACTAACTACCTGAAAGTTTTTAAAGGCTTTTAACAGAAAAATGAACAAGGAATAACTCCCAACAAACTGACGTCCAACACTTATTTAAAATCATCGAAATATTAATATAAACCATACTGACCTGTCTCAACTTGGCCATTGCATCAGCAGATATAAATTCAGTCTTGTCTGCATGCATCACAAAACACATAACTTGGTATTGCGACTGGCCACGTTCTTCTTCACCTAATATTAACACCTTTAGAATTTGCACTTCCTGTAAAAGAAATGATGAATCAATAATTAATAAATTATAATATATGATGATGATATGATAGAAATAATTCTAGTTACAAAACTAAGAAGTAATGCATATGTGATCTTAGTCTGAATATTAAGAAATTAGTGAGATTTGATAGTATTTCCACAAAGTTTAATTTAACGAAAAATGAAAAAAAAATCCAATTTCTTTCGATGGTCAAGATCTTTAAAAAATAATTGTTATTTTTATTATTTGCATTAGAATACAATCCAATTAAATTTACATCAGTATCTTTCTTTCTACTTAACATGTAAATGTAATATAGATTTAGAGACATACCTACTTTATAATGCATAATTTATATTATTCTACATTTTAATTGTTATTACTATTTTTTTATTTATTTTACTATCATATAATATGTTTTATATGTATTTATTATATTTTTCTAATTTTTTTATTGACTGTATAACTTTTCTCAAGTATTGATCACCTTACTATGTACATTATTGTAATTTGTTTCATTTATGTGATTTAGCTTAATTCGACATTGTCCATCGATTCGAATGAAATATTTCATGTATTAATCATATTTATTTTATATGGTAATTTGACAAAAAATCACCCTACATTGTACAAGCGGATTTCACCCTTGTGAGATCAAGAAATAAATAGATGAAATAATAAAATATTATATGTGTTAATTTAAGCCAAAGTATCATATATAATAAATATCATCCATAGAAACTAAAAATGAGCAATCACAATTTCAATATAAATTATCAGCATATATTATTTCAATACATTGGTTAATATCAAGACTGGTATAAAAGGTTTTATGTTATGTGTTAATTTCAATATGGTCCCAGTACTTTATATATCAGAGAATTTAATATATATCCAGGCGTGGAAAAACATTTCCATGCCGAACCCAATTAAAGACTGACTGAATAAAAAGAGAGCAATTTAAAAACATGAAAGCATTGTTTGGACTTGACTTCAGTATAAAAGTAAAGAATTGGTATCGACAGTATTGAATGATGGCTGATATTTACAGGGTGGTTCAGAAAAGAGTTAGAAACGGATATTAACATCCTGAGTGACTTTGCAAATAATAAATAAACCAAAGACAAAAGCGCAGATGTTGCACATGTCTAACTAGAGAAGTATAAACTGAAACAGTTGGGTTATTTATAAAGCCTTACAGACAATATATGAAACCTATTTCGATACAGACCGGAAAATGTGTTTTAAATCCGCCAAATGATCATATTATAAAAACTAAAAAAAAGGTCCTTGGCTTGTTTGGGAGCGACCTTGTATGGTATATAATCTCAAATAATTTATTTTATTAATAGTATTATGTCAATATAGGAAATTTCAATTAGAATAGTGCAATTTAACAAATAATACACATTTTTACAAAAAAAAAAACCAAAAACAACATATTAAAAACAGTATATTTGGGTAGAACCAAATTTAAATTCAATAATAATATTTATCACATTGGACTGCTTTAATTGAAATTATTTGTACATTTAATTATATGGATTTGTAGTGGGAAAGTCTACCCTAACCTACCTGATGAGCTATCAAAATTACATGCTTCTCGAACAAATGGCAGGTTGGGTTGCACCTGGGTGAACTCTTTTCCACAATTTCTGCCAATTATAGGACTTATTTAGGAGTGACCTTATATAGCAACACTTATATAATTTCTTCATACACCTTACTTTATTTTTTATATACATTCTATAAATACATTTTTTTTAATTAAAGTATTATTTATATATATATATATATATATATATATATATATATATATATATATATATATATATATATATATATATATATATATATATATATATATATATATATATATATATGCTGGGTTTTAAATATATAACAAATGAATATTCAGACAAAATATCTTCAGAAGGATGCACGATTGATTGTGGTTTTATATTCAGTCGATTTCGTATAAATTTCCGTATTAAAATTGCCGTGTTCAAATTATTTCCAAAAGGCAAGTGAGCCACCCCCTTTTGCCACCCACAGGATACCACCCTTGAGCAACAGCCGGAGACTTGATGAACTTTGTCAGAGACATGTTCCGTCCCACTTATGTATTAAACTCACCCTCTATTCAATGTTTATAGTTACTACATGTAATATACTCTGCAAGGCGTTGTGAATATTTAAACACAATCAATACGTGTATTAAATAAATGTGTAAACATACAGGCTTATCAAAAGATCGTAAGGTAAGAATGGTGTGTAAATGGAAGATACTAGAAGGAAACACTCCAAGTCTCCCGAGAGTCACAACTACTAGTCTTTAAGAAGCCGACGAACGAAGGTATTCAATTCCAATACTACAACCTACTACAAATCCAAAGATTCAACTTTCTACAAACAAAACTCTTTGAAATGACTAAGTAGAATATGTGAGTTTCGGTCATGTAGAATGTAAAAAAATAATTATTACCAAAAATATTCTTAAAACGTTACCCAAGGCACAGGATAGAAATGTGAATAAATATCCAAGAATCGTTTTCTCATTAGCGGAAATAGCATAAACGAACACCAATGAGCATTCATGTATGTGACGCACACAGAGATGTGCCAAGATCAAACGAATATTTTAGTATTCTATTCTATTTTATTATTAATGCCCTATTATGAATCGAGCGTTATACTACTGTCACTCTTCCGCATGTCTTTGTATTGCTTCATTGAACTCCATAGAAAAGAGATAGCTATAATACTATAATATTCGTTTGACTTTGGCACATCTCTGACCGCACATAAAGAGTATAAAGTCTAAAATGTTAGTAGTAGTCTGAAATTTTAAGATGTAATATTAGTATAACATTTATTATAAAAAAATATTTTTTTAATATTATATTCGTGTACGTGTATAAAATTATATTGGATTTGGGAAATTTCACATTTCCAGTTTTGGGTATTTATGTTTTATGAAACAATAATTTAGTGGAGAATTATTTTTTTCCACATAATCAAAATTATTGTATATTCTAATTCATTAAATATTATATTATAGTATATTCCAAGTTCGTTATTCAATTTACAAAAAATAAGTCATTTACAGATATTATTATTTATTTTTGTATTTTATTCCTTATTAAAATATTGGTGGTAAAAATAAAAATATTCATTCAATCGTATCGAATTGATTAAATCGTTTGATATTATAATATGGAGTTTTTGTCGAAAAGCTTATTTTGATATCAACAACCGTTTCCAGCAGGAATAGGATGTAAAATTCGATTTTTCGTATGGTAAACATGTATATCAAAAAGTTATTCAAATGAAATTGCTATTCACAAAAATATACACGTAGTACATAGTGTCAACAAAACCATTCTGAATAATTTCGTGCATACTTTTAATAGTAAATATATCTGTATTTTTTCAGACTGATTGGTGATTGTTTAATATACGTTATGATTTTCACGCTTATCTCCTACATACCTATATTATTTGAAAGGAAACACTCAAAATTATGTTGCTTGCAAAGTTTCAGTATATTTAATATGAACGTGAAAACTTGTTCGTGTTCTTGCGTCGGGTTCATATTACATTCTCATTTCATCGAACTTCTGTGACTCCTTACATATACAAAAACTTCATCCAACATACGCAGAGTTGCTTAAATCATACCAAATAAGTTTAATGAGAATATATAAATTAAGTGAGAGGCAAATTAAAAGCGGCATATAATCGGTACGTCAACATTTCACTGTATTCATATTTCTATAATAAAGGAACAAAATTTTGTTAATTAAACTAAATACCATGAAGCACCTTTGGGGGATGTACGCAAATTTTTGACAAGAATTTCAAACCCATTTAGCTAAATTCACAGATTACAGGGTTAAGTAATAATAATCAGGCTTTAGTGAGTAGAAAAGGCGTACATGTTGGCACTTTATTTGAAAACTTCCTTCTCCATAGAAATTATATGAATTTACCATTTTAAAATATGTATATATGGAAGGTGAAGAAAAATATTTTTTTTTTAATAATTAAAAATAATTGCTTAGTTCCTAAAATATTTAACAGACACAATACACACACGACAGTCACTACTGAGTACTTCACAGAAACATCTGATTCTAATATGGAGACCCTCAAACTTGATTGCAAAGGCACAATTATTTTTTTATATTAAATATTTTTCACACTTATTTTTGCGGTACCTTAATAATAACTTCAGACGCATGTTATTTACAGAATTTGCCTATAATTCAGTTTGTTTTTTATCCTTTCAATTATACATATTCACAAGGTCGCCAATAGAATTAGTTGACAATTACTGTGAATCTGGATCAATTTTATTTTTTTACTATAACAGAATTCAAATACATACATACTTATGTTTATTTGTGTTCCAATTGCCATATCTGCAATGTGCTATTTTATAGGTAATTATTGAAAGTGTTAAATTACACGAAGGTTAAATGTATGGCTTTGTATCGAAACAGGGCTAATTGAACTCTTGTAAAAAGTGCGCATATATTAAGTGTAGAAAATGTAAAAAGGAGAAAATTGTGGTGAACGGCAAACAGAAGTCCGATACAATAGAAGGGAAGAAAACTCATTGTCCGAGTGCTTTGTGAAAAGAACAAAAGGGGAGTAATTAATACGGCAGTCCCACGTTGTATTGGATCACCTTTGGGCCTAGGGTTTCTTTATTATTAGTCTCTCTCTGACCGATTAGTATTCTGGTGTGGGTGTTTAAGCCTCTTTCGATTCAAGCTATAAAACCACCACTAAAGTGGTCGTTGTTTTTAGGTAATATTTCTCTATTTATCCACCTTATATATTATTCCTCAGGGCGAGCTATTCCCGTGTGACTGACCGACTTTACGGTTTCTCTGTCGAAAAGCTCGCTAAGTAAGTATTTTCACTGTATATTTATTATGGGGTGAAGTTATAAATGCGCATTTAAATTATTCATTGATAAGACACATGCGAAAAAATCAAATAATCTCAAAGAAAAATCTAGAGGACAATAATTAATCTAAAATATTTATACATATCGATGAGGTGATACACACTTTTTATAAGTCACTTTATGTGTTCTGAAAAAATATTATACAAACAAGCAACGACATAAAATTATAACCAATTTAATTGTATTGTAATGTTAATAACACCTATTAAAAATATGTGTTAACATTTCATATAATATTTCAACAAAAAAAGAAGGTATAAATGTACATATGTATATAAAAGGTGGACTTGAATTAACTGAGAATATTTTAGGGGGTGGTATGGTATCGCAAATATAAGCAAATTTTTTAAAATTATTATTAATTACGTATTTAACAGACACAAGACTTCACAGAAACAGTTGATTCCAAGATGGTGGTTGAAACTTGATTCCAAAAGCACTTTTAATATTTTTAATAAATCATTTAAAAAAATATATATAGATGCACACTGGGAGTGTATTTATTTATTTAATGCCCAACTGAGTTTTTACAAAAAAAAATAGATAAAAAATGTCTGTGTGTCAATAACAAAAAAAAATGGAAACAAACAATAAAAAGTGTTCAAAAAAGAAACATATTTAACATAGGACTGACATTAAAATTTAGAATAAATACGTGAATCGATAGTCTAGTACAAAGTAATGAGAAATTAATTGATACAATTATGAAATATCGATACAAACAACAATTGTTTTTAAATGTCAACTGTGATGCGACAAACTAAAAAAACAATATTTAACATTTAAAATAAAAAATGAATCGACAATACAGATCTTAGACATATCAGTGTTGTGGAAAAATATTATACGTCTTGAAAATCTGGCCAAAAAGTGAAAATTCAAATGCGTTTCCTCCAAACTGACATATCCATTAACCCATCAATGTTTCCAAGCAATTGTTTGCTTTTTATTAAAAGTTAAGCAGCGATAGAGTTTTCACTGTTTGTAGACTGTAATGTTTTCGTTATAAAATGAACACGAGTGGATATAAGTTCTAAGCTCACAAATCGTATAATGTTATACGAAATGGATTCGGGTGATCTATCAGAGAACTCATAACGAGTTTAGACGTAATAGAATAGAAGTGTGCATCCATGTCAATGGAGTTATGAAACAAAGAGATATATAGACTGTCGATAATACACTTATCCAAAGAAATCGATTCGTAAGAGGCGTTAGCAATCGACAAAGACAAAGGCGCGAATCGAGACGTATAAAGAGAAGAACAAAATAAAATTCTTACTTCAAAGTGAAGCCTGCGGCCATATATTTCACGAGAAAAATTTATATCGATGAACAATGCTTCGAGCCATTCAGGACCTTCACTCTATGATGCGATTACATTGAAATTGAACATTCGGCTGGTTCATGTATAAGCATATTTTATAATGACTACTCAATAATCCTAGTTCTTCTTTTATTGATTTATTCTGAAAGAGTTACTTCGAATGTGAGGCGACATAAGGCGTCTCCCTTATTATTTTCTCAGAATATATATTAAAAGAGAATATGTGTAATATCCGTCGACTGAATAATGCGACAACGCTTAATATAAAAGTGAGCACAATATATTATAATAATATGGTACTCATGTATACTTATGCAGGATTTGCCATAAGGAGGCAGGATTGTGTGATCTTAGAAAAGGAAAATACGAACAATTCTCAAAAATACGAGAATATCCATAGAAGCCGACAACAATCAAAGTGGGAAGAATAAAATAATATGCAAATGATTAGAGGATAAAATAAATATATTATTTTAAAGACTTTGTTAATATACTCGTATATACGCCCTAGGGACATTTTGAGAGGGTTTTTTACAAATTAGGTTTTTTAGAGACAAAAACGTGTTAATTATCTGTCGGTGATCTTAACTATTACTAGTTACGACTTAATAATCAGTATTTACCTTACAACCAGCGTAATAGTTCAGGGGATAAGAAGCGTGGCTACAAATACTGTGGTCATGGGTTCAAATCCCGCTCAAGTCAAGATTTTTTTAATTGATTTGCTCGGTTATTACGACTGGGAGATCAGGAATAATATTAATAAAATCCCGATCCATCGTCTTGGTCCAGGTTTACTCTGATTTCCTGTTTTGTAAGATAAATACTGATTATTAAGTCGGTGATCTGTGTAACTTGTAATAGTTAAGATCACCGACAGACAATTAACACGTTGTTGGGTCTAAAATACTCTCTCAAAAAAGCTCCATCAGAGATGTAGGTTCTCTGGCATTCCAGACGACTGTATTCTCTTAATAATATTTTTTTTAAATACAGGATATCAGAGTAAACCTGGATCAAGATGATCGATCGAGATTTTATTAATATTATTCCCCATCACCCAGTCGTAATAACTGATTAAATTGAGCGGGATTTTAACCAATGACTACAGTATTTGTAGCCAAGCACTTTATCCTCTGAGCTATTACGCAGGTTGTTTATGACATTAGCTTTTTTGATTCAAGGTAACATAAAAACCACCGCATCAGGTAATATAAAAATAAAACAAATAATACAGATTAGACTATATTCTCCCCCTTCTATAAGTTGATTAGTAAATCCATACAATAGTATGGATGGATTTCAAAAATATGATTTTGAAATAGTGTGGTTTACTCGGATTGAATATTTCGGAAAGAGGACCCAAAGAGACGGCAAATCGAACAAGTGAATGAATTTTGATTCGGTTCCAATAATGAAATGAGTGGAAGACAACAGTAACACAAAAGACCTCAACAAGTTGCCAGATAAAAGCAGACAGACGAGCGATCTATTGTTTCGGCTCAAGAATACAATGGCGACAGATGACAGTTCAGGAAGAGAAAGAGAGATTCTCGCTTACTACAATTCTCGCCCACAACAAACCAACAACAAATATAGAAGTGTATTTCTGCTAGAATAATATTATAACAAATCAAATATAATTATTCTTATTGATATATTTTTCAATTTATCTAAATGTACGATGGCTTTTACAGAAGTGGCTTTTACTTTTTTACAATAACTTGACTACAAATCAATCAGAGGAAATCTGGTTCAAAACAATATACACATGTATCGAAATTTTGACTATTATTTTTCAAATTCTGATTCATCAACGATTATTTAAAAATGGATAAAATTCCTTCAAATCAAACTTTGGCAGTTGAGAGCAGTTGGTATTCAAATATTAAAAATACTTTTTATGTGTTGAAATCGATGGGTCAGTTACACAAAAATTTATCTAAAAATGTAGGTGCAAATATATAGGTTAGGATTTCATTTAATGTACACATTTATTATTAATATGCCATATTAACTTTTATTATAATAAATAAGCTTTTAGTATGTGTATAACTTGGGATTCCTAGGCGTACGTCGCTGTAAGCTTACACCGTATAGACGGTAATAGAGTTGCTTTGCTGTACTTTTGATTGGTTTTTTGTTAATCAGTGCCTCGCCTGAGGCGCAGACGAGGCATTAACTACCAATAAACCGATTATACGTGTAGCTAAGTAATCTACTCTCGTTTTTATGGTGACTTATGCCTGAGAATTTATTACTTTACAATTAGTTTAAATGTTAGCGAGTAAAACTACATTTTTAATTCATAAACGGATTTTTTGTTACTGAGCTATGGAAACATCATTGTTTTGTCGGGTGTTGGCATGTTTGCCTAAATTAAGGCGTTTCCATTGATTTAATTAATTTCCGTTCCCATTATGAGATTTCTAGTTTATAATAAATAAATAAATAAATATCGTGACGCCTTCCCTATTGACGGGAGTCCCTTTATAAGGGGTTGGCCAGGCCACCTTGGCCTTTACGGGAGAATATAGTAGAGATGGTTTCCCAGGCCACCACACAGCAATGAGTACTTAAGATCTAGTTTGCTAAGCTAGATCTACCAAGTGACTCCGGTGCCGTGAATCGAACCCGGGAGTCTTCACTCACGAATCCGTTACACTAACCACTGAGCCACAAGGCGGCTCTTCTTAGTTTATGAATATAACAAACTCAAAATTTCTAGTTTATGAATATAACAAACTTAATTTTAAGACTAGATGATTTTTTTATGTTGAACGAAAAGAAGATTTTTTAAATTAAATTATAATAGGATAAGGTATCGATTTAAAATCACTAATTTTTATCCGGTAAAATTTAAGTGCCTGAATTGAATTTATAAAAAACAGATTTGATTGTGTGGCGGTGACTACGGTCTGCGTCTGGACTAGGCAGACGCAGAAAGGGACGTGGTCTTTTCAGTCGTTTCATATTTTTCATTTTCCATTGCTGAAAATAGCCATTCGAAACACAAGTGCACGAAGAAAACAATGGCTTCGCACAATACACCACGTTAATGGAAAATGGATATATATTACGAGCATATCTATATATACGTACTATAACATTTTAAGAGAAATAAAGTTTTCACACTCTATCCCGTGTTATTATTATAGAACAATGCTGAAGGACTTTTTTTATAATAAACCTTGTGTAGTAGACAAAGCAATCCCAAAACAAGTAAACATAGACTAAAGTAGGTTAATTTCATAATAATAAAATATCAACAATAACTAAAAATACATTACAAAAAAATATAATTAAAAAACAGTATTTATACAAAATTAATATAGTGAAATATATAATTTCTACGTACTATTCTTTACGTTTAATTTTATTATGTATTTATTTTGCTAACACTTTTGATTTTTATTCGTGTTATTTCATGTTTAATAGTTTAAAAATGCGCATTTAACGTATGTTAAGACTTGTATAATGGAAAGATAATTATACAGTAAACAATCAAATTGCAGTATGTAAACATTGAGATAACTTACGTTGGTGAAATCGATGAGTTGGGTGATGAGTGTTCCGTCAGGCCTCTGGAACTCCAAGGTGACAGTGTCTTCGCTAACATTTGACAAGATAGTCTCCTGAAGCACATCTCCTCCCTTCATCAACAACAATAACAACAATGACAGTTTCTCCAAGTGTGCAATATTTTGACTGATATTAATTCACAAACCTGATTCTTGACATTGATCACGAGTTGAGGAGATGAAGGACACAGAGACAGGATTACCAATAGCACAACGATAGTCAGGCCGTCACTGTTGCCAACAGCACAGAGCATCATAGCCTCCACTCACCGCGGCTGTCAACTTGACACTGACACCACAAACTCGTCTGACAACTGAGAGCCAGTGTTGCCCTAGCAATAAACAAGCCGGCTGACTGGTTTTGTATAAATACTATATCACTGACTATTTCAATTTATATCAAAAACTCTACAAAATTTACTATAAATATACCCTATTCATGTTACTTATACCATATTGTAATCATCCAGCTTATATGCTTTGAAGCCACCAATACAACGTCCATAAACTTTTTAAATTGAGTCATTAATTTTTTTTTTTTAAATGCATATAAAAAATTAAATCGTAATCATTATCCGACAGGTAATTTAATTATATGGTATCCCCAATATTGTGACTTTTGAATCTATCTGTCATTTATATTTTATTTGAGGTTACATTCGGCAAAAGAAACAGTGTAATTGGTGTTTTTAAATGTTTTATTGTAGAAAATACAATCAAAATATATTAAAATATGCCAGTGTCGGCGATATGTATGGCTTCAGACTTTTTCTATCCAAATATGGGCGGGGTCGAAGAACACATATTCAATTTATCTCAGTGTCTCATCAAAAAGAAGTACAAAGTGATTGTAGTTACACATTCTTATGGTGACAGGGTTGGGATAAGATACATGACCGAAGGATTGAAAGTGTACTACCTTCCTATAAAAGTGTTTTATAATCAATGTATATTGCCAACGATGGTATGTAATGTGCCTCTGATCAGGTACATTTTGATCAGAGAACAAATTGATATAATTCATTGCCATTCGGCATTTAGTGCCTTAGGACATGAAGTTTCCATGATTGGTCAACTTATGGGCTTGAAAACTGTTTTTACCGATCATAGCCTTTTTGGATTTGCTGATACTTCGGCTGTATTGACTAATAAATTCTTAGAACTTGCATTAGCAGATTGCAATCATTGTATATGTGTTTCACATACTGGAAAAGAAAATACTGTGCTACGGGCTAAAGTTCCTCACGATCGTGTATCAGTTATACCAAATGCTGTGGATGCTTATGCATTTACCCCGGACCCATCTAAGAGGGATCCAAATAAAATAACAGTTGTGATAATTTCTCGATTAGTATACAGAAAAGGTGTTGATCTCATGGCAGCAGTAATAGCAGATATTTGTCCCCGATATCCAAATGTGAATTTTATAATTGGCGGTGATGGACCGAAAATGTGGCTACTTCAACAAGTAAGAGAAAGAAAAGGTCTTCAAGAACAAATAGAACTATTAGGAGCATTGAAACATTCCGAAGTAAAAAATGTGCTTAATAAAGGACATATATTTTTAAACACGTCATTGACTGAAGCTTATTGTATGGCAATCGTTGAAGCCGCAGCTTGTGGATTGCAAGTTGTCTCTACAAGAGTTGGCGGGATACCAGAGGTTTTGCCATCGGAACTTATCTACCTCACTGAACCCAATATAGAAAGCCTCATAACTGCACTGGAAACTGCTATAAGTGATTTCAAAACTGGGAATTTTGTCTGCCCTTACAAATGTAACAGTATGATAAAATCAATGTACAGTTGGAGAAATATTACTAGCCGGACAGAAATAGTTTATCATAGAATCGAAAATGAAAAACCCAAACCTTTGGGACAAAGACTAAAAAATTATCTCCCGTGTGGTGTTTGGCCTTATTTGTTGGTTGTAAGCTTAGTTTATCTAATTATACAATTTTTAGAGTGGTTCACTCCAAGATCAAATATAGACATTGCAAAAAATATTATTATAAAATCTCAGCAACATAAAAATAATATTAAAGAGAAAGTAAAAAGATAATATAATGTGTTAATAGTTCCAATTCATATTATATTATAGTTAATTATTCCAAAAATTTTGTATTTTAAGTTATTTAATTTTTCGCAAACAATTCTAGAGCAATGTTTGATCATAATTTTATTTGTTCAGTTCATAAGTTTTGCAAGAAAAATGTTTATGTTGAGCATAAAATTAAAAAAAAACAATAATAATATTTTTACTACACATAAATACTTCTTTTGTAAGTTTAATATTTGTCAGTATTCCAATTTATTTAAATATGGATTAAATTTTATACCACAAAGTTACCATTCCAAACTTAAAGAGTGCTTTTTTATAAATTATTGAATTATTATTTTATAGAAAATTAATAAATCTGTATTTTTATCATTGATGTATTTAACAATATAATATTTTGTGTTCAATGATTTTGGAGCCAATGTCAATCAAGTCACAAAAGTAAATGATTATTTTAATGTTAATATTTATTTTCTCTCTATTTTTTTATAAATTTGCATTGATATCAAATCAACTGTATCATTTGATCTCATGTTTTCAAATAAAAGAAAAGTTTATTATGACACATTTTATTTGTTTTAAATTCATCATTTACAAAAATATAATAATTTCAGTCTGTATAAAATTAATGAAAATAGTCATATGTATTTGGCACATGCATAATTTATGGCTATTCACATTATAAAAAAAAGAATTGAAAAGTTTTCAAGAACATTCATAATCCAGAGATGAATTTTTGCCAATTTGTAACAATTATTCGGAAATTGGTAATTATGTACAAAATATTAAGAAAAAACAAGCATTCACATGAAATTAAATATGTACATAAATAATTTAATAATCAATAAGATTTATAGTATAAAATTGAATACTAGATTTGTAAAATTTAGTTTTATTTTTTACATTTCTGAAAGTTACCAGTATAATTATGGATATTGGTTATACAAAACAACACATTTTATAATTTCAAATTAGGATATAATATAATTAAATGATATACACAAGGATTCTTTATACATTGAGGTCTTCAAATTCAGTTATTCTACCTACTGTACACAATACAAAACTAAGACAAACAAGATGATTATTTGCTGTTTTATTTATGGCAAGAAAGATACTGCACTTTCATAATAAATTTACATACCTTGATACAAGGTTGCAAAAATAAAAAGATTTGTTTATTTAAATTACAATAACATTTATATCAGTTCAATTTCACTATTTGAAGTTTCTTACAAATATGTACTTAAATATTTTCTCAGACATATTCTTCAGATGGTTTAGGACCATTGTTAGGAAGACGTAGTGAGGAGGGAACTCGACCATTCATTGAATCGGGTAATTCTGCAATATCTTTAAATACTCCTACAAGGCTTTCAAAATTTGGACCCCAATTCAATAAGTAATCCCATCCTAAGGCAGTGGGCGCTGATGGTGACCCATCGTTTGCACGGTATAACGGCCCTCCCATATGTGTTGATAAATCATCATCTGATGCTACTAGTGTGCTCAAAGATCCTCGGAATGATGAATCAAAACCATCATAGGATGGTGGTAGCATTGGTGGTTTTCCTGCACTTGTGTTCCCACTGTCGTTCCCTCGTCTATCATCATCATCTGCTTTTGAATATTTGTCTCCTGCAAGACTATTGTTATCATATTCTATTTCAGAGCATGTGAAGCTATCATTTCCACTTTCATCGGTTGTGGTCGAACTGTGGTGATCGGCAGCTGGTGAATGTAAATGTGGAAGATGATGTGATGGTCCATTTCCTCTTGGAGCTTCACTACTACTTGAAACAGCATCTAAGGTTGATACTAGACTAGATGTTCTTGGACGGGAATTAAGCCTTTCTATTTCTTCAGCTGTGAGACCCATTGGTCCAGAACCAACAGTTCCTGAATGAGGGGTTTGTGAGGGAGCACCGGGGTTTTTTCTACTTGCTGAAGAACTTTGACCACTTAGTTGTGACATCACAGGACTATTTAAACTTCTCTCACTATTACTATGAAGTACATCTTTACCTACTCCGCCAGAACTAGATGTTGTTGCAAGAAGAGCACTTTGTAAAGGTTTTCCAGATATATCATGCAATGTGAGTATTCTAGGTTGTTGAGAACTTAATTCACTACTTGGTGATAATCTAGCTAAAGGTGTTGTTTGATGAGGCCTATGATTTGTTGGTTGAGATGGCTGGGGAGGTGCTCTTGAAAATGGAGCATGCCGATGTTGTTGGGCTGCCTGATGTTTATGTTGATAGCTTGCAACAGGTGGCGGTGTTGCTTTGTACTTTCTTATACCTCCTGCTTCTCTGTATCCTTTATAGTGATGTACTATATCAATATCAGATGGGGCTATTGAACTTGCATTTTCTAAATCATAGTGTTCTGGAGTTTCAGAGTTCATATCCATACCTCCTGGATGGTCATGGGGATGATATACTGAATTAGATGGAGGTGGAGGTGGATGATGATCTTCTCTTAAAGGTGGACTTTTACCTACTACTTCTCTTTCGATTATGTCTGGTCTTTGTGTTCTTTGATGTTCTGCTCCAATGATTTCTCTTTCTTTATACTTTTTGGATATCAATTCAGGTCCCACTATATGATGACCACTGACTCCTCTAATAACATCACCATTTTCTGATAGAAAACCAACATTTGATTCACCCGAGTGAAGTCCTCTCGTCATCAGATTATCATTAGAAGACACTAGATTTGGACCACCCATTATAGTAGTACCACCATTTTGCTTAGAATGTAGTCCTGGACCTTTTCCTGAGTGGACTCCGCTCTTTTCTTTCTTTTGTTTTCTTAGTCTGAATACAACAAATGATACTAAGATGGCAACAATCAATATTACGAAGAAAACAATAACAAGTGTGATTCCGATGCTCAATGGATCTGGTGCTTGAGCTGCTCCGATTCCTATTGGTCCATGACAGCCATGGAAAACTTTTCCATGTGGTAATACTTCATTGAAAATACTCCCAGAGCCATTAAAAGGTTGAATTTCATTATTTATACTAAAGTTGGCAAAGCAGCCTTCGAAATTAGATGGATTGGTATTTTGATAAAAATCTCTCCTCACACCACCGAGAGAGAGAACAGTGAGGTATGGATCCAAAAAATCATGAACACCAGCAGAATCAAGTTCTTCTCCAATATGAATATTATCAATTAACAAGTGTAGTCCACGATTATAAGAATAAAGTGTTAAATTATGCCATTGGCCATCAGTTACACCGTCGGGATGAGATCCTGTCATATTGACTGATGATCCTTGTTTAGAAGTATAAACTATTTTTCCATCTTTTAATTCCAACAATGTGTAATGTTTGTTGGTACCTGAATATAAGATAATTCCTTCAGTTCTGATGGTTCTGAATAAAACAGAAATGCTTTTAGCTGGTGGAGATGATTGCAGTGATAAATCGGGTTGAATTAATGATCTTTTTTGTTTATGATTATACCACAGTGTTGATCCTTTGTATAAGGATTCTAGAAGCTGCATTCTACGATGTTTTTCAGATATAACAAATTCAATAAAACCACCATCATTAACAGATATTGGTTCTAAAGAACTGTGACAATCAGGAGATATGAGATTTCCTCCGCAGACACAAGAAGCAGTTTTCCACCTATCTAAGCATGTACCAAATCCACCACATCCTTTATTCAAAAGATCTCTATTAGTTGATACTGAGCAGGGACCACTTGAAGATCTTCCACAAGTTGCATCGATTCCACGTGCTGCCATAGGATTACTCAAATTCAATGCACGTCCATTTATAGATACACTATGTACACATCCAATAAGATCATCCGAATGTAGTTGTCCAGGTCGTTCCAATATTGGATCAGCATTCTTTAACCCTCCAAGTAGAAGAGGTTGATTATTGAAATTCAAAGTTCTGAAAAAATAAAATTAAATATTAATAATCATAGTTTTAAGTGGTGAAGTCGATAAAAAAATAAATATTTACCCAGTGGGTCCAACATCATCAGCATAGCATGTATTGTCTCCTGGTCTACATTCTGTACATGTGTCTCCATGTTCTGTACAATGAGCGATGCTTAGTGATACAACTCTCCCGTTTCTTGTTGCTGTAACTTTATGCCATTCTCCATCTGCCAATGAACCCTGATGTCCAGAAACAGTCAAAGCAGTAATCGCGGTTCTGGCACCACCAAAAGAAAATACTGGTTTGCCTTCAACCAATTCAATAGCTACAAAATCAGACCTTCCTCCTGTTTGCGATCCATAGTTGTACATTAAGAGTGAGTTAGCTTTAGTTGTTGCAAATATCACAGATATATCGTTTGTAGCGGCATCCAAAGCTGGGAATGTCATATATGATAATTCATTAAAGGCAAAAGTAGATTTTTCACAGTGGCGCCCGTAGCGACCATCCAGGCAACTACATTTATAGCCTGGTTTCAAGCTTACACATAATCCATCATGCAAACATGGATTAGGCCTGCAAGAGTCTGCTACTGTTTCGCATTTGTTTCCTCTGTAACCTGGTCGACATAGACAGAAGAATGAAGAACCGTCAGAACTTTCACGGCAAGATCCACCATTTTGACATGGATTTTCTGAACAAGCATCACCTCTTTCGAGTTCACATGATTTTCCTTCTCGAGATGCAATACAAGTACATTGGAAATCAAAACCTTGTCTGCGGCATTTTCCTCCAGCCTGACAAGGATTGGGTGAACATGGATCTTGACGTTTCTCACACTTGGCTCCTGTAAAACCATCTGCACATCTACAATTAAAGTCATGACTCACTAATGGAGATGTAAATATTAGTGTTTGACTGTCAGTTATGCTTGTATCTTCATGAACTCTAATTTCTTCACTGCAAATACCACCATTCTGACATATTAATGATTGGCAAGGTGAATAACCAATTCGAATTCCAGTTGTTTGCAATAGCAAAGTCATCGCTTCATGTTTCTTTGATAGTTTCTCTAGTAAATAACTTTTTGGTCTGACACCTCCCGGATACTTTATGGCAATTGATAGTTCTAAGCCATTATCAATCTCATGTAAGCTGTATATAGAAAGTATATCTTCTGAATCCAAGCTATTTTTCAAGAGGTCAAGTAGACTTCTGTAGTAATGTGCTAAGAATTTTGAAGCGGTTGTGTTTTCAACACGAACAATAATTGATTGATCAACTGTAGAGTTATCAAAAGATAAGAATTCTACAGTTACAGTTGAAACAACATTTGAATGCTTTCCATCGTTGCCCGATACTGAAAGAGAATAACCTTGTCCTGATGTTATTTTAGATGCATGAAGATCACAGGCTTTCGGTATGTTCAAAATTCCATTTGGATTGGGTCCATTCAAAATTTTACAAGAATATTCTCCGCTAGTATCAGGATCATTAGGATGTACATCAGCAATTTTTCCTATTGGAAGTATATCATTAAATGCATGAATCAGAACATGAACTGATCTTGGAGTGGATGGACTGTCATTCTGGTCTAAAACAATGATTTTTACAGTGTGTTGAGAATGCATTCTGGGTGTTCCGCTATCTTCTACTTCTATAAGGATTTCTAATTCAGGTGTTATTTCCCTGTCCAAACTCTTAGTTGTTCTCAAAACACCTGTATGTTTTTCAATTTTCACCAAATTTTTGTGTTTTCCTCCAACTAAGAAATATGTGAATGGTGCACCATTAGGTGGAAGATCTGGATCTGTAGCAGATAATGTCATGACACTTGTATTTGGTGGTTCATTTTCTGTTACATATCCGATTACTTCTGGTGGATCGAATACAGGACCGTTATCATTGATATCACTCAATGCAATTTTTACAGTAGCTGTGCCTGTTTGGGGTGGAGATCCAGTATCAATTGCTCCTACAACCAATGTATATAAAGGAATGGTTTCTCTATCCAGCTTCAGGGATGTCTCAATATCTCCAGTTTGCGGATCAACTTTAAAAGCTTGATCAGTATTTCCGCCAATTATGGAATACGTAAATTGGTTATTTTGGGGTCGAACATCTTTGTCAATAGCTTTTACAGTCATCACCAATGTTCCATGTCCTGCACCTTCAGATACTGATGTTTCATACAGATTTTGTAAGAATTCAGGGGGATCGTTACCATCTTGAATTGATATTATTACTTGAGCTTCATCTGTGTCGTTTCCACGAATTCCACCAGAATTCTTAGCCATTACAGTAAGGACAACTCTGTTTTGTGTTTCTCTGTCTAAATTGCGTGAAACATGAATGATTCCTGTATCAGTATTGATTCCAAAACCTTTGTCGTTACTTGAACCAACAAAGAGATAGTAAACTTTGCCATCTTCACCGGCATCCTGATCAGTTGCTTGAATAAGACCAATGCTTGTACCTACTTCAGCTGATTCTGATACATCAAAGTGGAAAACTGGTTGGATGAATTTTGGATAGTATTCATTTACTCCTGTGATGTGAATAATAACTTTGGTGGATCCGTACATTGGCGAGTCAGGGTTGGCAGCAATAATATCAAGAGTATAAGTGCTCGATTCTTCGAAGTCAAAACTACTCTTTGATGTTATTTTTCCAGTTTTCGATTCAATATCAAAAACTTCTTTGCCTGCTCCTCCCACCACAGTATATTGAATGATCGCATTTTTGGGAGAATCTTTATCAACAGCTGTTACTTGATATACAAAACTATTTGGTGATGAATTTTCAGGTAAATAGGCATGGTACTCAGTTTGATTGAATTTTGGTGCATTGTCATTGATATCAGTCAAGGTGACGGTTAACATAGCAATAGCTTGCCTGGATTCAAATCCTAAATCTTCAGCAGTAATGTTAAGATGATATTCTTGAACAGTATCATAATCCAATGGTTGAAGAATCGTTACAGCACCTGTTATAGAATCCACTCCAAATTCTTTTCTTTCATTACCACTTGATATTGTATAGCGAACCATTCCATTTGGTCCATCATCATTATCGGACGCACTAACAGTTAAAATTGTTGATCCTAGTGGTTCATTTTCTGGAACGATAACTTGATAGCTTAATGCTGTAAATACAGGCGAGTACCTATTTTGACCAGTAATAACTAAAGTTACTACAACTTCATCTTGTTGAGGAGGTACACCTCTATCAATTGCTTGTATTTTTAGCAGATAAATTTTTCCAGCTCCAGAAAATGGTTTTGTCACTATAATCCAACCCTGAGATTTGTCTACCATAAAATGACTGCTGCCATTACCACCTGTTTGAACATAGTCAACTTCAGCATTTACTCCAAAATCTGATTCATCTTTTGCTGTTACTTTCATAATTCTCTGTCCAACAACAGCACCTTCAGGAACCGGTGATAGATATTCTCTCAAGTCAAATTTAGGTGCATTGTTGTTAGCATCTACTACATTGATTGTAACAAGGCATTCGGAGGACATTGGAGGTTTACCATTATCAGTGGCCAAAACTATGACTGAATACATATTTTCTGGTGATGATTCTAACTGGGTTTGCTTGTATTTCAGTGACTTTTTACTGAAAAGTTCACCAGAAGCTGGATCGACAGTGAACAGGTCTGAAGGTTGTTGAAGTGAGTAAGAGATGACAGAATTTGGTCCTTGCTTATCACGATCTGTTGCAGTAACTTGACCGACAAACACAATGTCTCTTTGCAGTTCCGGGAAATTAAAGCTGTAATAAGAGTGTTCAAATTCTGGGGCATTATCGTTTTGATCTTGAATAGTAATAGTCAGAGGTGTTTCTGCTCTCCAAGCACCATCAACGGCAGCAACTTTCAAAATATATTCATCTTGTTGTTCTCTATCTAAAGATCCTGCGACTGTTACATTTCCAGTAACTGGATCAATGACAAACTTTTCACCTGGATTATCAGTAAAACTATAGGTTGCATTGGCATTTTGACCAATATCTTGATCAGAACTAGTCACTTTGATGACAAAAGAACCCATTTCAGCATTTTCGGTAACATTCACACTGAATAATCTGGTGAACCTGGGTGGGTTGTCATTCTTATCTAGAACAGTAACAATAATTGAAGCAGTGCCAGTTAATTGAGGTGTACCATGATCCACGGCTTCTACAATCAGTTCATAAAATGGAATATCTTCACGGTCAAGTCTCATGGCTGTATAAATTTCTCCAGTTTCAGTATCCATTTCAAAAGTTCCATCATAATCGCTGATAAGTTTATAAGATATTTCACCGTTTTCATTTGAGTCTACATCTGTTGCAACAATTTTCACAATTAACTGAGGAGCGGGTTCTTCTTCCAATACGGATGCATTGTAAAGAGCATTTTCTATAACCGGAGCATTGTCGTTGGCATCTGTTACATTGATTTCCAATTCTAATACAGTTCTCAGAGGAGGATTATCAGAATCTCGAGCTTCAATCCAAACATCGTAAAGAGGGAGTGTTTCAAAGTCAAGGCCTTTTCCCGTTACAGAAACTTCACCAGTGACTGAATCAATTTTTAATGCTTCTCCTACATTTCCTCCAGCAATAGCATATTGAATATTTCCAGCGGTGTCTTTTTTAGGAGAGGTTGCGCTCAGTTTAGTAACGAGTTTTCCATCAGCAACATTTTCTTTCAGCGTGAAGTAGGTTTTTGGAGAGGAAACGAATTTGGGAAACAGATATGCAGATTTAAGCATTACACTAAGTTCAGCCATGGCATACTTCGGCACTGCTCCTTGATCAGAAGCTTTAATTAGCAGCTTGAATATTTTATTCGGGTTCGGACGGAAGTTATTTGAAGCTTTAATTACGCCAGTTTCCCTGTTGATTGTGAATTCAGTTTCGCTATCTCCACTCAAAGAGTATTCTATTTTACTGTTGGTTCCCACATCTGCATCGATTGCCTTGGCACCAAAGACGAATTGGCCTGGCTTAGTGTTATCCGGTATATTAACCACATATCTCGCGTTGTTAAATTGTGGAGCGTTATCATTCTCATCCAACACTGTGATAGTCAAGTTGACAGTTGTTGCTCTGGGATCTGTGGCCGAGCAGTCTTGAGCCATTAGGGTCATATAATATTCTGCCAATTCTTCCCTATCTAGACTGACGGCAGTTGATATCACGCCTGTATCTTGGTCGATGTAAAACCTGTCCACTTTGTCACCAAGGAGGCTATAGCGTATTTTCGAGTTGATTCCGAAGTCTTTGTCGGTGGCTAAAGGAGCCAGCACCAGAGTTCCAGGAGGCATATTCTCAGAAATCGTTGAACGATAAGATTGTCTGCTGAATTCTGGACTGTGGTCATTCACATCTTGCACTACGATTCGAACAGTTCCAGTCCCAGTGAGTGGCGGCGAACCTGTAATATTAAAAAATAAAATATTAATACATACGTAATAATATAATAAAGAATCTAGTCTATATATTAGAGGCTTAACTTTGAGTTGAGGTATTGGCTAATAAACTACTTTCAAATGAGATAAAATGAGATAAAAAAGTCATAGATATAAACAATATAAATAAATATAATAAGATATTTATTTATATTAAGATCGCATGAGTGGCTAAATGCGTGTTTAGTTCCAACTACATCAAGTGGCCTAAAACATCAGTTACTTGGCAAACATTATACTGTAAACATCTCTCTTCATATCCTCAGTTATATTTCATAGTAAAATGGGTAAATGAATTGTTACTACATGTCATATGGACTCAAATAGATCTAGTCTCAGTTTTTACCGCTGACTACTTCTTTAAGATGCTTAAAATTATTGTGTTTCAATCGCAAAGTATTGTCACAAGCACTCTCAGTGGTCACTAGAAATGTGTTGAGTGAGGGAAACACACTTATGCCTTTATCGAATAGGAGAGAAGAGTGCAACAATACGGGTTTACACGAATTATTTATATGCAAAACGATATCTAATGTTTATATCTATGTATTTAGTACAATGTAGTCTGAATAGACCGACACGTCCAATAATCCGATAGTTTTTCAACAAAAATTGATATTAGAGGCGCCTATCGGTGCATAAACGGTATGCCATGTTAACATATTTGATAATATAATCCGACGGTTAGTGGTCGCATATTAGTCGGGTGTATCAATAGTTAAATAAATTATCAAGGATTGATTCCATAGTCTAGAAATAAAATATATGCATAGTGCTTGTAAAAAAGCTTCCAAAGACGAAATGTAATTTTATTTATTCCGGGTTATTGAGATGCCTATATAACCTATGCTCCCTCATTATTGTGTGGTTTTTACCATAGGTAAGTGAGAAGCCGTCATACCGGAGGTATTTACTGCTTGGTTAACTTACTGTTCGCGGATGACGGGAAGCTTGCATAGCACGTGAGAATGTTGTATAATGTATTATAAGAAGAAACCTTAGAGCAGGCAGGTGTGAACTTAATGGCATGGCATCATCAGTCAAGTCAAATTTTATTATAAGATTTTGTTCACTTATGAGCCGCCTTGTGGCCCAGTGGTTAGTGTAACGGATTCGTGAGTAAAGACTCCCGGGTTCGATTCACGGCACCGGAGTCACTTGGTAGATCTAGCTTAGCAAACTAGATCTTAAGTACTCATTGCTGTGTGGTGGCCTGGGAAACCATCTCTACTATATTCTCCCGTAAAGGCCAAGGTGGCCTGGCCAACTCCTTATAAAGGGACTCCCGCCAATAGGGAAGGCGTCACGATATAGTGTTCACTTATTATAGAACAGTGTCGACAATGGTGTTTTGTGGTTTTAGATCAAACGATGTACGTATATATGTGTAGTAGATAAATGATCTATAAGGGGTATTGGCGATTCGATTCGATGAGATGGCTATCGAGCTCACACGTTCCATACTTCGTGAGGGCCATGCTGAAGATCTTTGTCTCTCTCTCTATGGATATACCGTTAGGTTCGAATCCTGCCACTCGTAATCCAAGGGGGTATACACAAAATTGTCTTCCACGCTTGTAACCTATTCAATTACAAAATATTCCTACCTTGGCTAATTTACAAAATATATATACAGGTATCTCACGCCCATATCCAATATGATAAGTGTAATGTGAGTGTGTGCGTGTGGTGCGTATGCATGTACACCAATACTACTATAGTCTATCCCTATACGCGCCAATACTATCAGCTCTATTACGATTAATTCACGCTTTTACAAAAAAGAGAATGTCTGTATGACAAATAACAAAAAAAGTATGGTTATTAAATTTACATTAAAAAGTTAAAAAAAAACATATATTTATAACAAAGGACTGATTTTAATATTGATAATAAATACGTGAGTCGATATATTATAGTAATGAGAATGTAAGGTAATAATTGATTTTATCAATAATCAAGAGCACAAATGTAATACGTCCATTATATTATATACGTTTATTTGTTCATTTTTTGGGTATTTTTTGCCTATTTTTCAAAGTATGCAAAGCAATGGTTTCCTAGACTTACGTAACCATAACCGTACATTAGAAAAAGGACCTTTAAAGAACCGACTTATAGTAAAGCATACTTGTGTATTTGCGATGTACGTTTACGGCAACGTAGGCGTAAGTAATGGATTCCCAGTCATACGTCACCGTAAATTCCATAGTAGAGTTACTTAGCTACACTTATGATCGGTTTTTTGTTAGTTAATGCCTCGTCTGAGCCTCGGGCGAGGCACTAATTAACAAAAAACCGATCAAGAGTACAGAAAAGCAACTCTATTACCGTCTTTACTGTGTACGTTTACGGCAACTAAAGCGTAGGAAATACAAGCTTAACGCATATTAATCCCAAGCCGACAAAATGTGGACATTTGCGGCGGCATTAAATATAATAGTGTAATGAGACTTTGTGAGTCTTGCTAGGGCTGAATAGTATTGGTGCGTCTACTAATAGAGCACGCACACACTCGTTTTACCTTATGATATTGAATATGGCCGTTAAGTAATGGATTCCCAGGCATACTTCACCGTAAATACGATAGTAGAGTAACTTAACTACACTTAGGATCGGTTTTTTGTTAATTAATGCCTCGTCTGAGCCTCGGGCGAGGCAATAATTAACAAAAAACCGATCAAAAGTACAGCAAAGCAACTATATTACCGTCTTTACGGTGTACGTTTAAGGTGACCTTACAGTGTACGTTTACGAATCCCAAGCTTTAGTATCATTATATTTTACGTAGCAATAAGGTTACAATGGACACATGTTTATATAAATTAATTATAATTTAGGATATAATATTTGTATGTATGAAATGGTTGTGGAGTCACATTTTCTGGTCTGTTCGTTAAGACATTGAATGCAATGAGCTAAGAGTGGTTATGCCAGGTCTGATAAAGCATCTTCTCAGTCTGGAATGGAGTCTCCTGTCGAGGATATCTATAGTTATAATAGCTGTGATACTGGATGAGAAATACACTTAGCAAAACGCCTATCAACCACATATTCAATAATCATGTATATGCGATATTTAGCATTTTCAACATAGTGGATAGTGTATAGTAGTATTAGTGTGCATGCATACGCACCACACGCACACACTCACATTACACTTATCATGGATATGGGCGTGAGATGCCTGTATATATATTTTGTAAATTAGCCAAGGTAGAATATTTTGTATTTGAATAGGTTGCAAGCGTGGAAGACAATTTTGTATACATGGATTACAGTGGCAGGATTCAGAACCTAACGGTACCTCCATAGAGAGAGACAAGATCTTCAGCATGGCCTCACGAAGTATGGAACGTGTGACTCGATAGCCATCTCATCGAATCGAATCACTTAATACCCATATAGATCATTTATCTACTACACATATATACGTATCGTTTGATCTAAAACCACAAAACACCATTATCGACCTGTCTATTAAGTGAACACTATACCGTGCCGCCTTCCCTATTGGCAGGAGTCCCTTTATAAGGGGTTGGCCAGGCCACCTTGGCCTTTACGGGAAGAATATAGTAGAGATGGTTTCCCAGGCCACCACACAGCAATGAGTACTTAAGATCTAGTTTGCTAAGCTAGATCTACCAAGTGACTCCGGTGCCGTGAATCGAACCCGGGAGTCTTCACTCACCAATCCGTTATACTAACCACTGGGCCACAAGGCGG
>JAGTTH010001028.1:0-91404 GCA_022606485.1 Agraylea sexmaculata
GAGAGGTTGTGTATTCAGTGGAAATATATTTAACTATTAGGTAAAATTTCATCATTATTTATAGCAAATTAAATTATTATCGGTAGCAATGGTCATGGTGGTAAATGTCTGCTTGTTAAAAGACAATAAACGATGAAATGGTGTATCTGATCGCAAAACATATAAATAAAAATCGGGTGAAGCGGCCGGTTCTAGAGGCTGAGCCGGGATGGTTTGAGTTCCGGGGGCGGAAGATCGATCTGCTGGTTTCCATGGCGACGAGCCCTCCATTCGGGGTGGCAAAGTGCGAGGGGTGGTGTCCCACCCTCTAGGTCTGCGATCCAGGCAGCAGCCGGGGCTCGCACAAATCGGCCTTTTAATATTCCACAATGAAACGTGATTAAATATTGTCTGTGAGAAATGACAGTGTCTTCTTCAAACATAATTTTTACGGTAACAAGAATCCAACATTGAAAAGAATAAATAATGAGGGGAAATAAAAGAATAAATAATGAGGGGAAATAAAGAAAGACGACGCTCTAATTAATAACCTACAATCCCTTTGAATTTCCCATTTTTTAATTAAAATTTTTTATAACCAACATTTTACATAATATAATAAAATTATAAATTAATAATTGATCTTTGTAGTATTGTGGTAAGTGTAATAATGCATTAACATAAGTTTTATGTAAATTTCGTTATTTATATATAAAAATCATTGTTTTATACCGATTTTACAAAATATCTTCAATAATTAGTATGTCTTTAATCCAGAATTGTATGAAATTCATTAAATTGATAAATATTAGAATCTTCGTAGCCCTTGATGCAAGGACGAAGCTTATCCCAGCTCAACAAGAATTTTATTAACGCCTTTACGAGAAAATACTGAGGGAAAGTCTACGTTTTTCCTTCTCTTTTCCTCTTCAAAAAGCTTATTTCTTCTAAGAAAACTTCAAAGGTGAATAGAAGAAGAGGATGTTTGTGTAATCAGCACATTTGTGTTCTCTAACGTCACAAAAAAACATTAATATGTATTTATGAAAATACAACCATAAAAGAAGAAACATCATAGAAGTATGGCTTTTTAACTTATTAGAAATTAGAAAATATTATGAGAATACATATAATAATGTTTCTTACTCGTTCGTTTACTTAATATTTTTCTACTCAGAACATTCAAGCCATTTAGGTGAATTATCAAAATTGTCCAAATAACATCAATCCTTATCAAAAAGTAATTGACAAAACTATGTTAATTTGCAACAGGATGTATAATAATTTAAATTAAACACAATTGAAAATTATCATTCATTTCAAAGTGAATATGCATGGAAGAGAGAACTGGTGTTGGTTGTATTAAAGTTGGCATCGTGGATACGACTACGACGTAGCAGAGTCGTAGTACGTGCTTCGTAGTTGTACAAGACTACGTTTTCAACATTGTTAACCCACATTTGCATCGAACAAGCTACTGCTTTCTGTCACACTCTACACACACCAACTGCCTCTTCTCTCATCTTTAAAACACTTAAAACTTGGCTAAGCCTCGCAAATAACACACATTCGACTCCTAGTTAAATACTTCAAGTACGAGTAATAATAACCAGAATACATAAACTGGGATTTATACATTTATAAATCACCAACCGCATATATTGTATACTTTTTTTAAATAATACTACTGCTATATTTTTTTATATTATATATATTTTTTAGCAATGATGCATATATAAAAATAATTCTTAATATAAGTCAATATTTATAATAAAAAATAACTTATTGATTAAATTAACTGTCTCCTTATTGTTCAGTTCTCTGGTAAGGGATTACCCATTACGGGTATAAACATAAATAGTGTAATGGTTTCCTAGGCCAGCCACACAGCGATAAAGCCTTCAGATATAGTTCTTCATGCGAGATCTATTACATGATTTTCATTGTACTGGGTCTTCTCACTTCAAGACACTAATTAAACTACAAAGCGAAAAAATATATTCGAATTTAAAAAATAAAGCGTTCAATCCCAATTAACATAAAAATCTGAGATTGTTTTTATTCAATTTGAATTAAAACTATTTGCTAACTTTTATTGCTATTAATTGTTAAAATGAGATGAATTTAAATTTTTTCATTCATAATAATGATATTACGAAAATAACCAAATAAAATACAATATACATGCATAATATAAATAAAAATATCAGCTTAATAACTCAGGCTATGAATATTGTGCTTATGGGTTCAAATTCCGCTCAAGTCAAATAAAAAATTTTAATTGGCTTTAATAAATCACGATCACGAAAAATCACGATCGATCGTCTTGATCCAGGTTTACTCTGATTTCATGGATTGTAAGGTAATAGTAAAGATCACCGATAAACATTTTTTTAACACGTTATTGAGTCTAAAAATCAACATTTGTTATACATATTTATTATTTGTATAATATAAGATTTTTTTCTTAGTATTTCATCAATATAATAATGTATAAAGAAAATATAAAGTGAAATTTTCATTCGGTGTATTGATTGCTTATTTTCCAGCTGTTCTTCTTTCTTTTATGATAAGTTTACCGATGTTAGTTTTTTTTTATTTCAACGGTAACTGCAGTCTGATATTTATGTATTAAAAAATGTTCCTTAGGGCGTATATAAATAAATAAATAATTATATCGCATCGGAGACAGTTAAACACCGTGGTACAGAATCTCTCGGGTCTTTAGGTGTAATTCGAAAAGACCGAAAGCGGATAAACGGCTTATTATAAAGAGATTGAAAATGAGTAATGTCCGTTGTTAGGGATAGTATTGTTAATTAAAGAGCAATTAGTTTGAGGGTGTCGAGTTTGAAAGGTAAGTAGTATGTATTAGATAGCATCTGGCGCTGTTCCAGCAAGTATTGTGCTAGACACTTCTTATTGCCAACAAGGAACGTCTTAATGTTTCCAGATATCACAAACAATATTATATTACGTCCTCTTCATTGGTGGCCACATCCAAATTATGGCCTCCCTGAACAGCCTACTTCGTATTTGCTCAGCTTTCACTAAATTACTTCACTTGTTCTCTTAATATCTACTCCACTAATGAATACCCTATCTTCCTGCCTTCACAATTTATAAATACAATTTTATTCATTTTTATAGTAAGATTAAAATTTAGCCTAAATCGTTTTGTTCTAAATAAATTCAGATTATTTTCTAAACCAAAATGATATTAAATTTAATAATACGGGCCATGAAATATTTTTGATACCCTAAATTATTTCTGTTATAATTGTGTCATTCTCCACAAAAAAGGAGACGTTAGCGTGTACAGTAACTACAAAGGGATATCCCTATTATCATTTATGTACAAGATATTCGCCAAGATTTAAAAAAATAGGCTAGCTGAATATGCGGAGGAATGCTTGGGAGACTACCAAGCCGGATTTAGACCAGGGCGTTCAACAAAGAACCAAATATTTACAATTGGGAAAATATTAGAGAAGTGTAATGAGGCCGACGTGGAAACTCATCACTTGTTCGTAGATTTTAGGCAGGCATTCGACACAATCGATAGGGATATTATTTACAGCACGATGAGAGAGTTTACAGACACCAAAAACTACGTACGGATACATGGTGTACTGTCGGAGTCTTTCATCACCAGAGCAGGCGTAAAACAGGGGGACGTGATATCCCCCCTGTTATTTTCATTAGTTTTAGAAAAAGTTATGCATCTTGCAGGTTGTAGCAATAAGTCTAATATTTCCTATAAGTCTTTTCAGATACTCGCTTTTGCAGACGACATCAACATTATAGCTAGAAGTAAGAACGTTTTAATTGACAAGGTTGGAGCAATAAGGGATGCCGCTAAAACAGTAGGATTAGTTATAAACGTAGGAAAAACTCAGTATATGTATGTGACATCCAACTCGGAATTGGTAGCAAATCGTAGCCTGAATATAGATAATGACCACTTTCAGCAGGTTGACTCATTTGTATATTTGGGAGCAGTGGTCACTAAGGAGGCTGGAAATAACCGGGACATAAACTCTCGCCTGAAAAGTGCTAATCGGGCGTATTTCGGCTTAGTACGCTTGCTCAGATCAAGATATCTAAGTAGAAGTACCAAGGTAGAATTATACAAGATGCTAATTAGGCCAGGACTAACCTACGATGCAGAAACAGGGGTATTACCAAGACTGAGGAGGATAGGCTACTTAGGTTCGAGCGAAAGATTCTTAGGAGGATCTTGGGTCCTGTTCAGGAAGCACCGGGACTATTTAGAATTAGACGGAACGATGAGATTTACTCATTATAAAAGAGCGTGAACGTAGTGCAGTTTATTAGGGCTTTAACATTAGGTTGGGTTAAAGAGCAGGAGGGATAGTATCGGAAATACTATCCAGCAAGCCTGTGGGTAAGAGAAGGCAGGGTAAACCTAGGCTAAGGTGGGCGGACGAATTCTATAAGGTAGTTAGGAGTTTAGGTATTAATAACTGGAGGAGCGCGGCCTCCAATAGAAATAAGTGGAAGATGCTGGTGTGGGAAGCCTTGGTTCATCACGGAACTGGAGTGCTTATGATGATAATGATGAGTATTATTAAGAGTAACGTCGTAATCTGGAGTTTTATTAGTGTGGAGAATGACACAATTATAACAGAAATAATTTAGGGTATCAAAAATATTTCATGGCCCGTATTATTAAATTTAATATCATTTTGGTTTAGAAAATAATCTGAATTTATTTAGAACAAAACGATTTAGGCTAAATTTTAATCTTACTATAAAAATGAATAAAATTGTATTTATAAATTGTGAAGGCAGGAAGATAGGGTATTCATTAGTGGAGTAGATATTAAGAGAACAAGTGAAGTAATTTAGTGAAAGCTGAGCAAATACGAAGTAGGCTGTTCAGGGAGGCCATAATTTGGATGTGGCCACCAATGAAGAGGACGTAATATAATATTGTTTGTGATATCTGGAAACATTAAGACGTTCCTTGTTGGCAATAAGAATTGTCAAGCACAATACTTGCTGGAACAGCGCCAGATGCTATCTAATACATACTACTTACCTTTCAAACTCGACACCCTCAAACTAATTGCTCTTTAATTAACAATACTATCCCTAACAACGGACATTACTCATTTTCAATCTCTTTATAATAAGCCGTTTATCCGCTTTCGGTCTTTTCGAATTACACCTAAAGACCCGAGAGATTCTGTACCACGGTGTTTAACTGTCTCCGATGCGATATAATTATTTATTTATTTATATACGCCCTAAGGAACATTTTTTAATACATAAATATCAGACTGCAGTTACCGTTGAAATAAAAAAAAACTAACATCGGTAAACTTATCATAAAAGAAAGAAGAACAGCTGGAAAATAAGCAATCAATACACCGAATGAAAATTTCACTTTATATTTTCTTTATACATTATTATATTGATGAAATACTAAGAAAAAAATCTTATATTATACAAATAATAAATATGTATAACAAATGTTGATTTTTAGACTCAATAACGTGTTAAAAAAATGTTTATCGGTGATCTTTACTATTACCTTACAATCCATGAAATCAGAGTAAACTTGGATCAAGACGATCGATTTTTTTCGTGATCGTGATTTATTAAAGCCAATTAAATTTTTTTATTTGACTTGAGCGGAATTTGAGTTATTAAGCTGATATTTTTATTTATATTATGCATGTATATTGTATTTTATTTGGTTATTTTCGTAATATCATTATTATGAATGAAAAAATTTAAATTCATCTCATTTTAACAATTAATAGCAATAAAAGATAGTTAATCGTTTTAATTCAAATTGAATAAAAAACAATCTCAGATTTTTATGTTAATTGGGATTGAACGCTTTATTTTTTAAATTCGAATATATTTTTTCGCTTTGTAGTTTAATTAGTGTCTTGAAGTGAGAAGACCCAGTACAATGAAAATCATGTAATAGATCTTGCGTGAAGAACTATATCTGAAGGCTTTATCGCTGTGTGGCTGGCCTAGGAAACCATTACACTATTTATGTTTATACCCGTAATGGGTAATCTCTTACCAGGGAACTGAACAATAAGGAGACAGTTAATTTAATCAATAAGTTATTTTTTATTATAAATATTGACTTATATTAAGAATTATTTTTATATAATAACATGCATCATTGCTAAAAAATATTTATAATATAAAAAAAAATTATTATTATTTAAAAAAAGTATACAATATATGCGGTTGGTGATTTATAAATATATAAATCCCAGTTTATGTATTCTGGTTATTATTACTCGTACTTGAAGTATTTAACTAGGAGTCGAATGTGTGTTATTTGCGAGGCTTAGCAAAGTTTTAAGTGTTTTAAAGATGAGAGAAGAGGCAGTTGGTGTGTGTGGAGTGTGACAGAAAGCAGTAGCTTGTTCGATGCAAATGTGGGTTAACAATGTTGAAAACGTAGTCTTGTACAACTACGAAGCACGTACTACGACTCTGCTACGTCGTAGTCGTATCCACGATGCCAACTTTAATACAACCAACACCAGTTCTCTCTTCCATGCATATTCACTTTGAAATGAATGATAATTTTCAATTGTGTTTCATTTAAATTCTTATACATCCTGTTGCAAATTAACATAGTTTTGTCAATTACTTTTTGATAAGTTATTAGGATTGATGTTATTTGGACAATTTTGATAATTCACCTAAATGGCTTGAATGTTCTGAGTAGAAAAATATTAAGTAAACGAACGAGTAAGAAACATTATTATATGTATTCTCATAATATTTTCTAATTTCTAATAAGTTAAAAAGCCATACTTCTATTATGTTTCTTCGTTTATGGTTGTATTTTCATAAATACATATTAATGTTTTTTTGTGATGTTAGAGAACACAAATGTGCTGATTACACAAACATCCTCTTCTTCTATTCACCTTTGAAGTTTTCTTAGAAGAAATAAGCTTTTTGAAGAGGAAAAGAGAAGGAAAAACGTAGACTTTCCCTCAGTATTTTCTCGTAAAGGCGTTAATAAAATTCTTGTTGAGCTGGGATAAGCTTCGTCCTTGCATCAAGGGCTACGAAGATTCTAATATTTATCAATTTAATGAATTTCATACAATTCTGGATTAAAGACATACTAATTATTGAAGATATTTTGTAAAATCGGTATAAAACAATGATTTTTATATATAAATAACGAAATTTACATAAAACTTATGTTAATGCATTATTACACTTACCACAATACTACAAAGATCAATTATTAATTTATAATTTTATTATATTATGTAAAATGTTGGTTATAAAAAATTTTAATTAAAAAATGGGAAATTCAAAGGGATTGTAGGTTATTAATTAGAGCGTCGTCTTTCTTTATTTCCCCTCATTATTTATTCTTTTCAATGTTGGATTCTTGTTACCGTAAAAATTATGTTTGAAGAAGACACTGTCATTTCTCACAGACAATATTTAATCACGTTTCATTGTGGAATATTAAAAGGCCGATTTGTGCGAGCCCCGGCTGCTGCCTGGATCGCAGACCTAGAGGGTGGGACACCACCCCTCGCACTTTGCCACCCCGAATGGAGGGCTCGTCGCCATGGAAACCAGCAGATCGATCTTCCGCCCCCGGAACTCAAACCATCCCGGCTCAGCCTCTAGAACCGGCCGCTTCACCCGATTTTTATTTATATGTTTTGCGATCAGATACACCATTTCATCGTTTATTGTCTTTTAACAAGCAGACATTTACCACCATGACCATTGCTACCGATAATAATTTAATTTGCTATAAATAATGATGAAATTTTACCTAATAGTTAAATATATTTCCACTGAATACACAACCTCTCCACGGAAAATTTACATATTCATAGTATATTCAGTTTACTTTGAATCTAATGGTTATAATTGAATATTTATTTAGTGTGATTCGTTTGGATGGAGTGAAAATCTGTCTGAACCGCAGCAAAAGGGAAGACTAAACCAACAGTAGGATTTATGTCTTTGCAAAGTTGTTTGCACTTCTCTTCGGTGCACATCTACTGGATAGCTCTCATAATATTATACACCTCAAATTCTCTTTATGGAGAGGCTTTCGGTAAAAATATTCCATTAAAACGTATCTACTCTATAATGTAGCAAAAACGACATACTTTAAAGTTGTTTAAGAGAGTAAAAACGCCGTAGCATTAAGCTTTCTATCAATATTAGCATTGCTGTGTACATTCAAATGAAATGTTTATTAAATAGAATAATAAAATACCTTATGTAGTAAATACTGTTTGTTGAATAATAATTGAAAATCTCCCTGTTATTTCTCTTACGTATACATAATGGTATTTAAAATATGAATCTCATTCTTATTTCGTATGGAAAGCGTCATCGTGGTCAGCATTATATGAAAATCTGATCTATTAATCAATAATTTATCATGTAACATGAGTAAATCAGCAATGTTGCTTTGTCAATTTTAATTTCATTATTTTATTTATTTATTTATTTACGCTCCGAAGAGCTTTTTTATTTTTAGAAAGGGTCTTTTTGAGAGGGTTTTTTATACACAACAACGTGATAATTGTCTGTCGGTGATCTTAACTATTACTAGTTACACAGGTCACTAGTCAGATAGAACTGCTCTGCCCGACTTAATAATCGCCTCAGTATTTACCTTACAATCCAGGAAATCAGAGTAAACCTGGATCAAGACGATCGATCGGGATTTTATTAATATTATTCCCGATCTTCCAGTCGTAATAACCGATCAAATCAATTTAAAAATTCTTGACTTGAGTGGGATTCGAACCTATGACCACAGTATTAGTAGCCACGCGTCTTATCCCCTGAGCTATCACGCTGGTTTTTTTTTTATTTTTATATTTTTTTTATACAAGGCAATATTCTGAACGAGAATTAATTGATTGAAATTACAACTAAAGAAATGATCTTTGTAAGGACACTACTGTTGTTGGGTTAGTACTAATTTAAGATTTTAAACAATATATAAGATTCTTATTAATTGGGGAATTGTAAAAAGTGAGTCCATACATCATTTGATGAAAAAACTTTAAACATATATGCAATGGGTTTTTATCCAATAAGCTTATATAATATATATAGAGATGCCAATAATCCTTTAAAAGACGTCAAAACCATAGCAGGCACAGTTGAGCCAAGGCATAGGCACCAACGAGTTTCGTGTGTTAGCCGCTTGGGGCGCTGCTTCTACCGCTCAAATGTTTATCTGTCACTTGTCGATCTTTCAAATAACAACACACTGTATTTAACTTAATCTGGTAATTGATATATTCAATGACAAATAATATGTCACTATGTAAACTATTTACATGATCATTGAGGATGTTTTTGTAAGAAATATGTTGTTTTTATTGAGTGCCGGATTATTAAACATGTCGGATTTTAGGGACTATTTTTTAATTTTCCTTTGGCCGCAGCCCTCGTATGTGTGAGTGTATATGTGTAAGGTTAAGAATATGTACATATATTAGTGACCGGGCATATTCGAATGTACGACGTAATATTGCATGACGCTTCTATAGATAAAAGTTCATTGGTCTCATCAATATGATCACTGATACATATGAGCGTTGGGTTTGGCCACCTGTAAGAATGTTGTGGCGTCAAATCGTGTCGTCTAAAGGAAATTTTGAATGAATAGTATTTTTTTATATATTTATTGGATAAGAATACCTTCTTTATATGAAAAATATTGATATTTATATTTGTTTGATATATATATATATATATATATATATATATATATATATATATATATTTGAGTGGCTCATTTGGCTCAGTTATGGTAAATTCCTAATTTACCAATATTATGTTTATATGTTTCTTAAAAATTAAAACAATTGTTCATTTTAATTATTTTATTAGTTGTTATCAGTTGTCAAATATTACATTGATTACTGTCATTGTATTATAAATGATTAAAATTTGATCACACCAAAAAGATAATCTTTTATTAATATAATCTTTATTCGTATTACAGTATTCAAATCAAGTGTCCTTTGAAGGTTTAATATGTAATCAGGATTGTATAAAATGTTTAATTTATTAATACATGTCCATCACAAATTCTTCATCTTCTTCACTGAGGGTTATATTTTGAATAGTACTTGCATGGGTTGTAATTGCTTTAGACTTTTATATTATGGAGAAGAAGTCTTTAACTATGCTGCATAATCAAGCAATTATGTTCGTAAGCTTTTTTGAAAGTGTCTTCAATAGAGTTGAGAGGTGATTGTGGTTTAGCAGGTAGTCTGGGGGTGGTGTTGATGGGGGTGGGTGTAGCTTGTTGAGGATTCCAGCCACCGTTAGTAGGGTAGGTAAGGGTAACACCACCAGCCCCCCCTTCACTCAACATCCAGCAGAGGGAGAAGAAAAGCCTGGGAAATTCTTCTTGGCAGGCCTTCATTCAAATGCAAATTAAATATCTCATTTTTAACCAAATTTCAACAAGTGTCATCTCGGTTAAATTGTATATGGTTTATTGAATAATAACACATGAACGCTTGGATATATATTTATTTGATTACAATAGTTTTATTGATGAAAATGTGGATTTCAGTCTGCTCTTGGCATTCACCGCGTGCCTTATGATTATAAAAAAAACATAAAGGCGACACCAGTGAACACGAGGAGAAAGACTTTTATGCAGTGAAGTGGATCTTGGTCGTTTCCATTTCTTCTTGAGATTAGACGATGGACCTATTCTTTGTATGATTGAAGTTATAATTTATTCACAAGCCAACAATCTCGTGCAGACACATATTTAAACATGCACACATTTATAACAAATACTAAACGGTTAATTAATATTCGTAGACTCGGGTGTTAAATATACCTAATCAGCTGTATGTATCCGATGACGTCATTGCCACGTGTATGCGTGTTTGAGAAACCCCACCGACGTTTATAAAAGTGTACCCAAATTACCTGTATATACGGTAAACATTGGGGCTACTTTAATTTGTAAAAGCTTAAATAATATTTGAAGCTTTGTTGATTGTAATTACCGAATAATCTATGAACACTTTCCATATTTGAAAACGTAAAGTCACTTCGCGATTTGAATTGAAAACTGTTATGATATTCCAAAATGTCTAACACTTTTTATAAGTCCCAGAGTGATCCAGTTAATGTTTATGTCCGTGATGTCGGAGGCAGACTGAGGTGTAGTGCACGTGTGTTTCGACAGCAATTACTAGTGCCCCTTTGGAGCAGGTCCATAGTCTGGTGCCACCCCCACCGAGTGGCGGGGGCGCCACCCCACGCGACGCATGCGCCTCCGCCCACCAACAGACACGTGGACTTGAGCACGCCCCGCTGTTGATTCTGAAACCAACTACCGGCTCCTCTCTCCTAATAAGCCTTATATATTGAAATATAGCCTTAACACCAATAATCTTATGTTTTTCGGTTTTGATACAACTTGCCCATATTTTTTTTTCATTTTAAAATATGAGTTTTTGTACTTGATGCTAATTTGACTCTAAATAGTTACATTGACTCACTCACTTTTATGTGAGTCACGATTTTATAGTCAAAGGATAACAATTTACTGAATCATACAATTTTAATATTTTACGACGACGATTTTTGTCATAAAAATAGGTTTTCATGATGAAAACTGATATATTTATATTATATCGTATTAAGGAGTTGCGAATATTTTACGATTTATTAGCGTGGAAGAGTGTCGAAATCGCTTTAGTGGTGTTTGACCTTCTTAGTTTATCTTCTTGTGTAAAGCCATAGAAAATTTCAATGTTTCCGTGACACAAATATACAGCATACCCCAATATGTAAATACTGTATTCTAAAACTGCGCCACGGTGTGTTTTAGATTTAATTTAAGCAATATGATGAATGGGTAAAGGGTGATGAGTGTGCAATGGACGAATCGCTCTATTCAAAAACCCACCCCTATGGCAACGCCCTTGGGAAAATTTCTAATAAATCTAGCCGAAGGACATCTGCTTCAGAAACCAGATATCGGACGCTTGCATATTAAATGCATTTGTCTCATAACTAACGAATAAATTAATAAATGAATATTCATCAAGTGAGCGTTGGGTGCATGTATTTTAAATATGTTAGTACTATTTGCTTTTTTAGGTATTTAGATATGGAGACTTTTCGTGATTTGATAAAGCAAGGGGTCCATTTATAATGGGTATTGCACACGTACAACAATGGCATATGCACAATACGGGGAATGTTCCCCTATTCGATAGACCTAACACTGGTTCGTTGACCCTCTGTTACTATGCGGCCTGCCAAATTAATACTAAAAATTTAAACTACCATGGTGAATAGTTTAAAATGCTGAAATGCATCTGCTAAGCCCTGCGTTGAATATAATATATTTATAGGAAGAAGCGAACTGACCTCGATTAATATTACGTAAGAGTATAAAAATCAACAAGTCTGAGGATTTATTGAGGCTCTTTATGTGAGCATAGCTTGGCATTTTAACGAAGGTCGTACGTGTGTTTTGCAGCTAACCAACTGGGTCACAGTTCATCAGCACGCAATGCACTATTCTATTTTATATATTAACTGTATTGAAATATTTGTAAAAAGTGTCACCCCCTTGGCGTGTGCCGCTCAACAATCTTAACAGTAGACTATTTTCGATACTCGATCGAATTACTATCGAGCACGCAACATTATACACACTTTAATTTTCAAATAATTTCAACGCAAAAACGGAACAAAGTTCCAACACATATAAATTGGTTGAAATTGAAACGCAAAGTGGTAAAGTTCATGTAATTTGTAACAGTCGTATGGGCGATGAGCTATCGACCAGGCGGGGTTGGTCATGAATTTTTAATGATATTGTGATGCTTGCTACCTTCACCGCTGATTACCCGTCATTTCAATAACAAAATACTAATCAAGACACGCCCATACTCACCACCCTCACTATCAATTATAATCATTAACGAGGATTGTAATATAAATGTTTTGTTTTTGTGCGGTGGGGGTTGTGTTAGACACGGGATGCAATCAGTGCCGGGTGGGGTGGGCTCCACCCTAAGAGGCAGCTGTTTGCGACCCTATCAATATTATAATGGAGACCACCCTACCATAACCAAAATCGCGCATTTTTAAGCCGAACCGGCTCAACGGTCAAATACAAACCATTCAAACTGCATGTGCTTTTTGTCTAGCCAACTCCATCGATTATCACGAAACAATTTTTTTTTTAAATTGCGTGTCTTTGAAGAGCTTTTGTCGAATAATTATTATTTTTTATATATTTGGCATCCATAGAAACGAGTTGGCTTTATCAATTTTATATTCAAGACAACACGAATGCCTTTGTGGTTGGTTTTGAGAATAAAACCGTTTAGATTTTAGGGAAAAAGCTCGCGTTTATTAAGTCTGCCGGCATCAAGATAAGTCGGCTTTTGGGTTGTTTTAATTTCAAAATTCGATCGATTTAACATGTACTTATATATTATATTGACATGGCACGCATAAACGGTGCATGTACAGTCACCAACAGTGGATTAATACTATTGGCTTGTACTTTACTGGCTCATATCAAAGGGTGACACGTGCGAGCACGCGACAACCATTAATAATATAGGTAAATGCCGCTCAGCCTATTTGTTTTCACATTGAATATATGAATAAATGAGCATTGGCGGTATACTGTCAATTATATATATTTTATAAGCTTTATGACAGACACATTATATTAATTTTCACACAACTCCTCTTGCCGAGTACTGAGCGGACATATATCATACGGGCATGACAATAGTAGTTATTGTTCTAGTCTTTTTATAAGAACAAAGTGACTGGATATTTTTGCTGTCATGTCGATCAACTGTTTTAGATCGATTTCAACTCTAGCCCAGTATAAATTTTGTAACATAGGCATTTTTCCGAGGTTTTTCTTACTAATTTTTTTTTAATATTACTCAAACATATATCTTTTTAAGCTTGTTTTGTTTGGAAATATTTCGACTCAGATATGTATCAATTATATTATTAGATTATTAGTAGTTTTCGTCAATGTTTTAATACTGATTATCTCAATATAGTGAGTTTTTAACCACTAAAGGTGGTCCAAAATTTATGGCTGTGTTTTTCTGTTTGTGGGTTTTTGAAGCTTGTTTTAGAAAATTAATATTTGGGTTTTTATTGAATATTATTTATATTTTGATCATGTAATAAGTGCATATTTGCATTTTATAAAAATTGTTCATTTACTTGTGATATTTTTCACCACTTTTATATATTGTTTTCAATGCGGTGCAATTGCACATAATTTTTTTGTATTTTTAGTTCTTTGTCGAACTATACTGTGCGCCTTTTATCGGCATTCTAATGTGGTGTACTTTGAAAGCGATTTTATTTATATGAACAACTCGATCGGTGGTTTGAAAAGTGAAATCGATATTTGAGCGATGTAATATTGACGCCGATGGTCCGGCAGAGATAAAGCGGGTATGATAAGTGAATAAACCCACTATGTTTGTATGAAAGCCATTCTTAATATGCACATGTCGATAACTTTTATACACACAACATCAACAAAATTACACACATATACAAAAAAACATACATTTACAACATCGATATATCTACTTAATAAACATCCAACAAGTACACTAATTACGAAGACCTTTCCATCGATTATTATCAAGCTGATCACATCAAAGATAGGTGCCAAAGCAAAAAAAAATTAAAACACTTATCGAAACATTTAAACTTACCGGGACGGCAGGCCAGGATTAAATTTCCAAAAAACATACTTTTTGCATTAAATAAATTTATACAATATGTGCTCGGCGTGCATGATGTTTTTTTTTTTTTTTTGTTAATTTTATACACCAAACTTACATGTTTAAATCACCAACCAACGAACGACACTTTTAAAATATCTTGTATGATTCATGCAGGCGGGCCGTGGCTTTATGTTGTGTGTAGCGAGTGATAGTAGTGTAAGTGTAAAGTGTTGTCTGTGATTTATAAGTGTGATGAATGTTTCAAAGTGTATTTGTAATGATGATGGAAGGCACAAGGCAAGGCACGTGTGCCACGGTCGCCGCCTGAATGTCTACTGGGTCCAGACAGGCGAGGCACGCCGGCTTCTATGTAGCTACGCTGGAGGGGCGCACACCCCGGGACAACCACCCCTTATGCCGCCCGCTCCTCCACAACCCATGCCCTCAGATTGATAGACACGCCGCTGACGAGCTACACTATTTATTGTGTACAGACTCCAATTTCCAATTAAAACCCCTGCGCGAAGTACGCTCCCGTGTGCACCGATCTCGATATAATGCACTTTTTGCATAACAATAAAAAAACATGGCTAAAATACAAAAAAAAAATTAAAATAGGCAGCCAGAAGATACTGTGCTTATGGGTTCAAATCCCGCTCAAGTCAAAGAAAATTATTGATCGGTTATGGCGACTGGGAGATCGGGAATAATATTAATAAAATCCCGATCGATTGTCTTTTAGACAATGAATTAACACGTTGTTGTGTATGAAAAAACCTTTTCAAAAATTTCCCCAGGGCGTATATAAATAAATGAATAACTGATAGATGATATAAAATTTTATCAGACTATATCATATCTCCGGATCGGTAGATTCTCGCGGGTTTTCGGTCTTTGGTCAAGTCGGGCAGAGCCGCTCTGTCGGTGATAAATAACAACAACAGACAATGAATTAACACGTTGTTTTGTATAAAAACCCTCAAAAGCCCCTCGGGGTGTATATTAAATAATAAGATTTAGAGGAAAATTATCGCTTTTCTAAATATCATATTTGATCCTCTTAAAAAAATCTAAGATTCAATCGTGCAACCAAGCAGCCTGTGGATTAATCCACCAAAAGAACAAAGCGCAATATGCAAATAAATACTTGTTTTTATTTATTATTAAAATATACGTATTGGGGCGTTACCGCCGATAAGAATGCCAGAGAACTGGATGTACAAATATCAAGATGTCGGAGCAAGTAGACGAGTCTGATTGAGACAATTGTGTTACTTCTGTCAAACTCATCTGCTTATTCTGCCATCTTGATATTTACCATTCCGGCCTTCTAATATCGGTGTTGTCGATTGGGGTGATAACCAATTAAAACTTATATAAAAAAATACAAGATTTTATGTGAATTATCACGGTTTTATTCGTTTAAGTATCGGGGGGATGAAAAAGGAAAAATTGAATTAAAGTGAGTCGCAGATAAACAAATGTATCGATCAATATAACCAATAATATGAATTTGAAATGAAAAACATTTGGTTGAGAGGTAAACATTTTATAAATAGTATGAAAAAAATAGAAAAGTACAAGGATTTTGGCTCCGAGAGATAGGATTTGATTTTTTTCAGGATTATTTCAATTTAATACACGTCAATTCAGGCATTCGATATAAATCACGAAATAATAATAGTCTATATTATAATCACTGAAAAAATAACATGTCCAATTACTTCAACGGTATCTGAATGTATTTGAGAGAGGAAAAGCATATGGAGAAGGATTGTATAATATTTTTACCATCTTTTTTTTAACTGTAACTTTTGCTGAGGCACTGAAATGAGAAGAAACTCAAGAGAGGCGTGGCGTGATCGATGTTCTTGGTTGGTCCCTTTTCGATCATCTCGCTTTAGTGTATTAATCTCGGTGTATTAATATCAAGATGATGGATCAATTAGACGAGTCTCAGTTAAAGACTTATTGTTTATGAGCCTAAAAAGTCAGTTCTAGTAAATTTTCGGTAGAGGTGTACATCGCTCTTCATTACTGATAATCATCTTGATTACTATGTTGCTTCAGTCAAACTCATCTGCTTGGTCCGCCATCTAGATATTTATACATCTTGGTTGGCTCTACTAGGATTTTTAGTTGAATAAAAATGTGGTGTTTGTGGACACAAAATGTGGTGTAAAGCTTAATGACCTGTTAACGAAAACTGCACCGGCCTTTTCAGCCTACAGCCTTTTTATATCAAACTATGTAGCTTTTTAGCAATTCTAATCTTTTAACCTGATTTTAGTCACAGTGTAATTCAAAAAGCGCCTTAAATAAATATTTTAAAAGGCTTCTGAATATAATATTTGATTCATTGTTCAAATAGTTTGACTTTGAAATGGAAATGAACGCTGTGCACGAGAAAAAAACTATATTTTTGTATTCGACTTGTTTATTTATTTTATTTATGTATGTATTTTACTACTACTATTTAATCGCCTCAGTATTTACCTTACAATCCAGAAAATCAGAGTAAACCTGAGTCGAGACGATCGATCGGGATTTTATTAATATTATTCCCGATCTCCCAGTCGTAATAACCGATCAAATCAATTTAAAAGTTCTTGACTTGAGCGGGATTTGAACCCATGACAACAATATTTGTAGCCACTTCTTATCCCCTGAGCTATTACGCTGGTCTGGTGGTATATGTATATATTGTACATTAAATTTAATAAATAACTATCTAGCTGAATGAATCCATTTAACTTGAAATAATAAAAAACGATTATCAATCAAATCTTGGGGTGAATGTTAAAGACGCGTCCACCGGCTACAATCCACATATAAGTTAATTCAATAGCCATATTTGGTGATATTTGGCCCAACTATAAGTGATATTATTCTAATTAAATAATATAAAATATCTAATAAAACGAGGGAAATATTATTCACGTATAATGAAACAAGAGAATCTTTTAGAATTTCTTAATTATCTAATGTGTTTTTATGGAAATTATATATTTAATTGTCATATTATAAGAGTGTGCGGAATATATTTGATGTTTGAGTAACAAACGGAGATATTTACATGATAATACAACCCCTCAACATTATTACATGACAGACTTTTGGGAAGGGCTGTCACAAAACTATTCCGCCCCCGGCTAAAAGCAGTCCCCATCTATTAAATGTTATATTAATATATTAGTAGGAATACTTGGCATATCACATTTTAAAATATATATATTCATTAAGAATACACTGATTTGACTGTATATAATACATTTTGACAATTTATGTACCTATAAGTAGACCATTTTGTTCACTAGATATAAATATTTCCACACAAAACTAACCTTACTTATATTTTTATTAAAAAATCTTTACACTAAAAAAATAATAAATATACAGCACTCTATATATATTTGTATTTGTTGTTTTTATAATTCAATATTAGTATAACGCATCTCATAATAAAGAGCTTGACTCTGATGTTAGTTATAGTTAAAGAGACAAAAAATTATGATAATATGAATCATTTGTTAGTTAGAACCAATAAAGGTATTGTAAATTAAATAAATAATATATTTTCACATTGTATTTCTTTTATGAATGGAAATAACAAAACTTAATTGAGGATATTATTGAATATGAAGGTATTTTTTTAATCTCTCTTAAGTGCATTACGAGGTTATACTGCCAAACTGCACAAAGCCATTATTTAAGATTAATTAGTGAAAAAGAAGCCTTAACAGAACCAAAAATTTATGGTATATATGTATTTTAATAATTTACAATGTAGTATAATTCAATGACTTCTTTTATCTTCCCAAATATAACACAATTATAAAAAATACCCCTATTGTAACTCCCAGAACTAACAGAAACTAAAAATGTAAATTTGAAATTCTTAATTTTTTTTCTCCTGAAATATTGATTATACGACTAAGTGCGTTTTGGCAGTAGATAATGTAATAAAAAACATACAAAAAAATCGTCAAAATATGACTTTTTATTTACTTTTTATATTATTTTGGCAGTATACCCTCGATATTTTAAATTGCCTTTACTCTTTATAATTATAGTCAATATGAATATTTGAAATAATTATTTTAGATATGATCAATGTATAGAATCTTGTACGAATACGCCGCGAACCAAACAAAGCTTAATTTTTTTTCAATATCAACTTTAAATTGTGAAAAAAATTTATGAATATATACGAACAATATTTATATATATGTGAATATAAATTAAATAAGCTAATACTTAGAAAAAAGATATTGAAGTCAGAGTGTAAAATAATGATCTATAAATTATGTATTGTTGATAAATAATAAAAAATTTCCATGATTGTATGGAGATATATAGGGGATGAAAATACTTCCCTTAAAGTGTGTTGGCGCTGTGGTTTAAGTGGTAATTTTTCCGACAAGAGAAGAGGCCGAAGTATCTGACGGTGGAACAAGGATGAAGTGCCTTCCGTTCCAAGCAAGTTAAACTAAAGTAGAGAGTAAACTATACCACGAAGACGAGCAATCCTGCTTCAACTTGGAGACAGCTTCCAAGTTGCCATGGCCTGAGGCTTTCAACTATTCGAAACATGTCTTTAATTAATCAGAACATGTGGCCGACATGCATCCTCCACACAATAGGACCATATTAATGCTAACACACAACCTTGCCGTACATCAAACCACAATTATTCCACTAATTATGTACGTATCGTATAGTACAACACAATATTGTGCTATGCCTAAACAATGAAAGAAGAACTTCGCATATTTGATTAAATTCCTAGGTAATTAATAATATATGTAAGGATGAATTTAATAAATCCATCATATATACACATCATCATCATAAGCACTCCAGTTCAGTGATGAACCAAGGCTTCCCGCACCAGCATCTTCCACTTAATGCTCCTCCAGTTATTAATACCTAAACTCCTAACTAGCTTATAGAACTCGTCCCCCCATCTTAGCCTAGGTCTACCCTGCCTTCTCTTACCCACAGGCTTGCTGGATAGTATTTCCGATACTATCCTCCTGCTCTTTAACCCAACCTAATGTTAAAGCCCTAATGAACTGCACTACGTTCACGCTCTTATGTAATGAGTAAATCTCATCGTTCCGTCTAATTCTAAATAGTCCCGGTGCCTCCTGAACAGGACCCAAGATCCTCCTAAGAATTTTTCGCTCGAACCTAAGTAGCCTATCATATATACACAATCAATTATAATAGTAAAGCATGAACCATCATCACATTGTCATTATAGGAAAAACCTAATACGGCTATTTGTCAGAATATAAAAATAGAAACAGAAATATATAAGAAATACAACAATATATAATAAATATTATAAAAATTATAAAAAATATCAAGAATGCTTAAAGTTAATGAATTCTTTCATACTTCTCATGAATGCACAGTAGGGCACGATAAATAAGTAATTTTCCGCCCCATTTTTTGGTATTCCATTAATTCAAAAGAACAATAGATCTGGTTAATGGGGAGTGACGGAGTATGTTAGTATGGGTCCTAGGGGTTGCAAACAAGGAGTGAGAGCGACAGCGCGTATAATTCTCGGGAACAAACAAGCTGGTGCGACTAAGTATATATACAAATCTATAAATATAATTCAATTAACGTGAATTTCCCTTCGTTTTTTACTATATATATATAATATTATATAACTTAATTTATATATAAAATTAATTTGAAATTTATGTCGGCCAAGTGTTAATCACCGTTTTTCGAACTGTATTCAGGGTTCTTCAAAATGTGGCACTTATTCTTATGAAACGTGGCACTATAAAAGGCATTTATAATCTAAAAAGTAGCATTATTCTGTGGTATTTGTAATTTTTCACAAAACCGCTAATACATTTATTTCCTTATTCAAACAATAGTATTTATATTTTTTCCAACTTTTTTTAAATCAATTAATGATATAACGAAATAAGCATTTTTATTATAAAAAAATGATTTGATGAAATATAGGGGCAGTTTGATCACCACCATAGCGATAAACCACTGCCGAATAATTCTAACTAATGTAGCGCACCAAAATATGACCTTTTGGTATTTAATTTCTCTCCTTATGAAATTGTTGAAGTTCCAAAGGTATATTATTCTTCCATATTCTTAAAAAATGCTAATACCCATCCCTATTTTGTAGAGACTAAACAGCAAAAATTGAACACCCAGTGTATCCACAATAGGCCGACATTATTTTTAAGTCAGTGTGATAGAAATAAATGAAACATAAAAATATATCGTCATTGCAATACAACATAAGGATGTTTTGCTGCCCAGTCTGTACTAAACATACTATGGTGGTTGGATTCAAATTCTTCTCAGATAAAAAAAATATATTTAAGTTTTAGTTGAGAGCCTTGTGGCCGAGTGGTTAGTGTAACGAATTCGTGAGTGAAGACTCCCGGGTTCGATTCACGGCACCGGAGTCACTTGGTAGATCTAGCTTAGCAAACTAGATCTTAAGTACTTATTGCTGTGTGGTGGCCTGGGAAACCATCTCTACTATATTCTCCCGTAAAGGCCTGGCCAACCCCTTATAAAGGGACTCCCGCCAATAGGGAAGGCGTCACGATATTTATTTTAGTTAATATTATTTAAAAATAAGTTTTCAATAAACTATAATATTATTTTTGGATCTATTTAACTATTTCATTGAACTGAAACTGAGCATTATTAATTTATATGGTAGAATGAACTCACAGAATATAATATTCAAACTACGGGTATTCAAATACAAACAGATATTCCAGTGGAGGTTTCGTCAACAATTTGCTGGCTTAATAAGGGGAATGACCCTTTGTACATAGAAAAGAGATTAAAAATGTGAATATTATCGGTAAATTGGTGAGATATTGAGGATGTTTATGTTGAATGTGTGCGGTGGGGTTATTTGGAAGGAAAAAGCTATAATTTGCAGGTTGTTCTTTGTTCTAAGCAGTGTCAGGACAGGACGTATATCTTAGCCATTTAGTTTGACTTCACACCGTTTGGCTCATAGCCAACATTACTATGGATGTCTCCTATACTTCTATCCAAAACCATACATATTCTTACACCAGCCTTTCCGTTATATTCTCTTTCTTTTTTCAGCACCCACGACTGCTCTAACTGACCGCTATTATACAAAGGCTTTCTCTGCATACATATATTACTCTACTTCTACTAAATATTATCACAATTACTATTCGATTGAAGGTACGTAAGGTTCACTAAATAACAATATTTAGTGTCTATTTCAAATTAAATGTAAACAATACTTGTTTAATTTTATATTTAACGTCCAAACGAGCTATTACAAAAAGCTTCAACGAAAAAAATTTGTAAAAAACAATACTCTGAACAGATGTACAAATTGAAAATACAATTTAACGATAAAAAGTGCGTAGTGGAAATGTTAAAAACATATTATATTTATAAATAACAACTGATTTTAATATAAGACAAAGAATAGGTGGTAGTAAATAGACTATCGACTAACTTAATTTAAATTTACATTGATTGTCTCCTTTTCAATATTTTGGGGTAATGGTTTAAAAAGTTCCCCGAATAGTATATAGTAATTATATATAATTTAATTGGCAAAATTAATAGAGTATCAACTAACGATACAGAATAACAATTTTAATAAAATAAAGAAACAAAAATAAATTAATATTATATAATATAAAGTATTAAATTTTATTGTTCACAATAATATGCAAGGAGATAAATTTGGTTTAGAGAATAAGTGAATATTAATTAAAATTTATATACAGGATGACCTACAAACTAATTAAATATGTTTATTTTAAGAGGAGATTTTTTAAATATTCTTTTTACCTAGGAAAAAAATATAAATAATTACATAGCTTGAGTGTCGATTAAGCTATAATTTGTTGTAATTACGGATTCACTTTAAAATATTGTCAATTATGAAAAGTCTACCTAATAAATTTTATTCGTTTTCTTTTTTTAACCTCGATAAGCACTAATGAATTCCGCTGAATATAAATGGGTATTTTTTAATAAAATATTTATAGAATATATAATAGATGAAACGGTGACTACATAAATTGTCTACCAGACTGTTAAGTAATGAGCTGTAGGTTTGAATCTCGGTTTACAATGTAATTAAAAGTAAAGGTCCGATAGAAATTATTTATTATCGGGTTTGGGTGAGAGTTTATAAGTTTTAAAATATATACACGTGTACGCATGTTCAATTATCTATTTCACCTGAATCTCAACATCTGGAAAATGTTGTATGAGTTGGCAGTTTTATTTTTGAAGCCCGCATTCGATGAAAGACGTGGAGGAAGTTTTAATGACAAACTAGCGGCGGCGAGGGTCTGTATAGCACAAAGTTTTCCTTGAATATTACTAGTATATCTATATATATACTATTGTATTTGGATAACTGTGTGTTAGGCCCCAGAACTAACCCTGATCAATCCGAGTTGCTGACAAAATGAATACTGCCAGACAGGGCTTCCATAACTTTCACAATGGATGGTCGACTTTCTAGTTCTTCTCCCATTTTCTATTATCTTATATCCACATTTATTTTACATAAATCTTTTTAGAATCCAAAATAATGTATTTACATATTCTAAAGATATGAAAATAAAGTTTCTGTGCTGAAGCACAATGGACGGTGGCCTTATCCATATACCACAGGTATACTCATGTCATATTTATATGATTGTTTTATTATAATTATTGTTTTAGTAATGGTATTAAATACTGTTTTTTTTAAATTGGTTGTTGGTTGTTGAAAATGATATATAAGAATAAATAGAACCCAATGCATTATGGTTTTTAAACTGTAAAAAAACAATGTTTTCTGATATTTCAATATAAAAATCCCAAATAAATCCTGGTAAAATTCCAAAAGTCCAAACCAAGCTTCATACTGTAATTGTATGCTTACTCATATGTTCAATAACTGAAAAGATTTTGTAGAACCTAATAGGGATGAAGCTGAAATAGTAAATAACATTAAAAAATGTTAATAAAAGTTTAAGCTTCAGTAATGCTAAGTTGAGCGAGAGTGCAAAACGACCAAATCGTACTGCTTGTTAACTGAAGGGTTAAACTGAACTTGTAATGGCAGGTTCCTTCAAGTCGTGTTAAATATCGAGCTAGTGTCACTCGGCGATTTACCCGCCAAGTGCGTTTCTTCAAGATGTAACTCGTGCTACCAACTGTCAAATCCTAGCTCTCCGATATCCAGGTGTTATATCTAAATCTCAATAATAATATGTTTCTCATTGCGGTAGAACTTAATTTCTTTGGTATAAAACAAATGCCATATCATGTGGAATGGATCTATTAAGAAAAATAAATAAAGTATTTACTTTTTTTTTCATATCATCCAATGACAGAAGAAATAAGTAATCATTTTGGCTTAAAGGATTAATAATGTACATATTTATATATGTAATCTAGGTAGACTTTGTGGTGACGTATTCACCTTTGAATATTGTATGTGTCATAAATTAATAGGGGTTTTTAATTATATATTTAAACGTAGATCGGAGAACTAAAACAGATACAATTTAATGAAACATCTCAGTAATTGCGTTGGGTCAGTCTTATTAAAGCTTGTTTGCAATGACAAAGTTTGTCGAGATAGGGTTCAAGAAGAGCGTAGGCTTCGGCCATTAGATTATTAAAGTGCCAAGCACTGGTTTGATTAATATAATTTAAATGGCTGAAGTAGTGCTAGTTATGACAAGGTGAGGTGTATAATATATAATTAGTAATAGTAGATGTGGATGTCGCCAGGCAGTCTGCTCTCACTGCCCGGAAGAAGGCTTTACGCACAAAGAAAATATATACATATATACATATACATACATATTCGCAACCAACACCAATACACTTCACCACGACAGACAATAAAGTATCCTGACGAGTATTCAATTTAAAAAAGCCCATATAAATACTGGTAAAATTCCAAATGTCCAAACCAAATTTTACACTGTAATTGTATGCTTACTCCTATGTTCAAAAACTGGAAAGATTATGTAAAACCTAACAGGGGGGAATCTTAAATGTTAATAAAAGTTTAAGCTTCAGTTATGTAGCTTAAACTAGCGGTTATGTAGCTTTCAGTTATGTAGCTTAAACTTAGTTGAGCGAGAATGCAAAACGACCAAATCGTACTGCTTGTTAACTGAAGGGTTTGACTGAACTTGTAATGGCCGGTTTCTTCAAGTCGTGTTAAATATCGAGCTAGTGTCACTCGGCGATTTGCGCGCCAAGTGCGTTTCTTCAAGACGTAACTCGTGCTACCAACTGTCAAATCCTAGCTCGTCGATATCCAGGTGCTAAAACTAAATCTCGTGCTATCCTCCTCAGTTTCGTGCCGAACGCGTCACTTCGGCTCGATTCGCCTGTATGTAAGTTCCATTGAATGCTTTGAAACACTCGGCAATAGCTTTGGCAGGCGGTGAAAAAACGAAACATCTATATATGACACGAGATTCGTATAATCTCTTGCCATGTAGCACAAGATTTAACACGACTTGAAGAAACTGGCTCATGGTAAATGTAACAGCTCAGTTACTTACGAGTTTTTTATGATATTTCATATACGACTTTGAGGGTTATGGTTTATACACATATGTAGAAATGTATAAATGTGACCTTTAAAATTAAAAATAAAAAGAAAACAGATCATAACATTATATTAAAAAAGTATTACTACCGAAATTAATCAGTGAAGTAATAGAGATATGATAGTTTTTTTAAATATGCAGTTAAAAACATGAGTTGAATTTAATGTAGATAGGTATTAAACATATTATTAAAACCCCGTCATTACGGCACCGTATCAAGTTTTCAGTGAAATTGCAAGCTTGCTTGACTTTTCTTTCAAAGTCGGAAACTAACCTACGTAAAAATTCAATCGGCCGTAACTATTGTAAAAAGCTCAATTTCAAAATGCGTTTCTTTAATATTTAGTACATGTTACAAACTGTCAAATCTTAACGTTAAAGCTAAAGTAAAACTCGTGCTCTCCCTTCATTAGAGTGACATTTAGTGACAAACTCGACTTCAATCTAAACATCGGCTATGGTCGGCTTTAACTTTGACACAGCTTGAAGAAACCCAATGTATAAATATGACTTGAAATTCATATAAATCGTAGTAAAGTATCTCACTAGAGTTTAGAGTTATATGATTGAACCGATTTCGTTAGGATCTTTGTTATATTTTTGACACTTATTTAATTCCAACCCTTTCGCGTCAAATAAATTGGATAATTTAAGATATAGGGTGCATCTTCTGAATGATGCTGGTGTGAGAGTTGGTAATAAATCATCAAAGTACAGGTGTTTTTCGGTCGCACTCTGTGATGCTGGGAGAGGCGATCGATAAAATTCGGGCGCCTCGAAGGGGGGCGCAGGCCTGGTGCTCCGGGCTCTGTCACCTAGCAACCAGCCTCCCACATCCACCCGCCACCCCCTGACAGCCACTCCTACCACCACTGTACGCCATCTCGCACCAGACGCACGTCAAAAATAACATACAAATTGTTAACAAGCAACTAATTCTATTGAAAGCATGTTCATGCAATGGCGGTACACTAAAACATGTCGCTGGCTTCGTACACCACCATCATTGAACAAAGCAACACTACAATGGAATATCTCGTAAAACTGCATGCGGAATTTGAAAATATATGAAATAACATCATCAATATCATATAACTATACACACATTTTAAGAATCACCTGTATTACTCAATTAAACCTGGGTAGTCATTTTAATAAACCAACAAGTGTAAGGACACATTTACGAAAAATCATATTATGATTTCATATCATTTAATTTTTGTACATTCTATAAGAAACAAAAGAATAAATTTATAAAAAAAATTATCACTCGCCTAGATATTAATACACTAACTCAGCCGTATACCTGGAGTGATACCTACTGTATTAATAGACTTAGTTAAATAATATAGAATTATTCAATAGGTAATATGAATAAAATAGGAGATCGCAAAAAGAAGCATTTCAATAGCTCTTTATTTAAAGTGGAGTATTATTTTAATGATTTTACCCAAGTGACTGTTTGAATTATGTAATAGATATTTTTTGCAAAATCTGACGAAACATTTGAATATGTGACAAAATATACGCAGATATTTTCTTTATTTGCAATAAGGTTTTTATTCGCATTAAAAATTAATTAGTTTGTTTAAATACTTCACTTCACTTTAACATGTATTATAATTTTTTTCTTAAATATTAGTAAAATTTCATATTGAATAGTATTAGTAGACACTGTAGCTGTAGGCTTTTAATAATTGGGTGTGTATGGGGTGTCACAGGTTTTTGCTGGTTGTCAATTAAAAATGCATGAGACCACCATAGATAAATGCATTAGCCAAGTCTTCTTCTACCATGCCACCCCTCAATCACAACCCATAAAATATGTCACGTGGAATATTTTACTAAAATTCTATACTCACATAGTGGAAACGACTGGAATTATTAAAAATATAGCGATAATAATCATCAAAACCATTATGTTTCGACTGTATTACTATGTTTAAATTCTAATAACCAAGAAACAAAAATGTTAGCCATAAATATTAAAATTTTGAGATAATTGAAAAATACATGTTATTCTAATTGCCTATATCACAGGTTTACAATAAGGTTTTTATTGAAAAAATAAATAAACAACATCCTAACCAGTTGTGTATTAGATAACATATCAAATGTAATAAAGTCTCAAATAGGGTTTTACAATGATAATTTTAATATGCCTACATATACTTAATTTAAAGAAATTTGTTATTTGTAATTTCCAGGGTAATTTTATTACAGAGTCTGAGTACTTTCGACTAGTTCATCGACTAGTCATCTTCAGAGACAACAAGTTAGTAGTCGAAAGTACTCAGACTCTGTAATAGAATTATTATGGAAATTATAAATAACATATTTCTTTATATTATGGAATTCCACCAAGAAGTCAACACTATCAACAATATACCTACTTAATTTCTGGGTACTATTATAAGAATTCGGACACTTTTTCGATCATGTACACATAATTTAAAAAAACCATTCGATTAGAGGCCATTTATCGTCAATGATATTACTATAAAACATAGAACTGTATCAATAGCGACAATTTATAATATTTTTATTTAGCTTTAGATAGATAAATACTCCCTTATTTATACATATATCAGCTCTTTCACGTGTTTTTAACGACTGCGTAATCGAATAATAATATTTAATCTGGAAAAGGAAATGACTAAATATTAAAAAAATATATCTATAGAATGGAAGTTGTATAATAGTGTGTGTATGTGATTAGCAAGAGGTTTTCTGATAAAAGGGGTCAGCTCGACACCCTTTCACGCCTGGCTAAATAATTTAATTGCCATGTACAGTCTTTCTCTACATATCACCATATATATGAAATATAAGTACAGGATTATATTGAATTTCTGAGCATTTTTAATTTAATCAGTCAGTAAACCACTCAATTCTATATATGTATATAAGTGTCATAAGATAATTTCATTTTTCAATTTTAAAATCTTAGAAGTAAACTTAGATAAGTACATGTTTTTAACTGCATACCCATAAGTTAAAAGTGCATTTTTTATACATATATTGTAAGAATAATTTGTGGTGACAATATGATGGATTATAGATTTGCCAATCAATCAAAGCACAGCAGGAGGATATCTTTTCTCGCATCATATTTTCCTCACTCGCTTTAATTTATTTATTCACTTTCATACAAAAACAAAAGATATTAAGTCCCGATGTCCAGAGTGATGATATTAAAAATGCATTCATATTATTAATTTAAAAAAATTTCAAAGGATGGACTACCAATAATTGAGTACTACTGTATTTAATCCTCAAATTAAGACATAATCTCTGACTTACAAACCATCATTTTATTTAAAAACTTAAGATAGTACATACATGTATAAACGTACAGAGGAAAAGTATAATTTTTAAATATTTTATGTTACCGTTCACATAATTGGATGACTAGATTAAATATGAAATGATAAAATTCCTATTAAATAATTAATGTATGAAACCAAAATGTTAAATTACCTTAGCTCAGTAATATTATGAATAATGTAACTAAACTTTTATACATTGTAGCGATATCAAAAAATCGTAGGGGTAGCAAATATAGTCGGTCCACCCCCTACAACGTTGGTACTATCGAGGGTGCCTTTTAACAACTCACCCTCGTCACTCTTGAGACTAATCGGATGAAAGATAGATCATTCATTATTTTAGTACGTATTCCCATCGATACTCAACAAACTAATCCACTACTTCAAAATGGCGACCCTTTACAATCCCCAGCCCTCTTTTTTCATTTGATTCAATTTTTATCTTGTTATTTAAATACACGCGAGGAGCATACAATTTATATTATTAGCCTTTGAAGATGTATAAATTCAAATTAGTTGAAAACATATCGAGGGTATACTGTTAAATGTCATATTTTGAGGATTTCGGGAGAAAAATAAAAAATAACTAAATAGTAACTAGTCAAATTTACATTTTTAGTTTCTGTTAGTTAAAATAAAGATATTTTATTAATAATTGTGTTATATTTGGAAAGATAAAAGAAGTCATTGACTTATACCACATTGAAGTATATTTAAATATATACCATACATTTTTATTTATCTTAAGACTTTTTTTTCTCTCAAAGCATTAATTAATATGCATTTTGGCAGTATACCCTCGATATTACGTAACATATGAATTATTCAATTCAGATTTTTATAGCTGTAAAATATTTAGAGAGAATATATATAATAATAGATAGTTGGTTAAATTTGATCCCAAAGTAGTGGCTAAATTTGAAACAATTGATTTTTCGAATTGGTCAATATTGAAAATAAACACTCTAAAAACTTTTTGCATATGACAAGATTAGCTCGGATTATTTGAAAATAAATCAAAATATGTAAAGTATTGAAAATAAAGAAATATGATTAATTGATACAAACATAATTTAGAATGTGTTGTTTTTATATTTATATCAAATTTTAATAGACAACAATTGATCTCAAGATCTTCATATGTACTTAGTACAATATATACAATAAAAATAAATGAATTGAAGGCTAGTATAAGTGATATTTCAGGTTTACCGACATTTCTATTTGGAGTAGACAACAACCACTACTCAATATATAATTTACTCGGTCTGTTGGTCTGGCAATGCAATACTAATACCTGGTCCTAAAATAATATGTCCATTATTGCAGTATAAATAACCACTTTGTATGTGTAATGCCAAACACTGCAATAAAACAATATCTTCAGCGATAAGCAAAGAGATGGATATCCATATGATTTGATCAAATCCAACCATGTTTTATGGGTACTTGTGTTTCAGTATGTACATAATCATAAAAGCCGTATTGTATGTGTTTTACTATTGTATGAAGCGCAACATATTGAATTTCCGACCGGCTAATGGTACCTCTGACCGTACTTTGATTCTCTTTTACACTCTAAAAGCTACATCCAGGCTTTTCAAACTATCCATCCTTGTTGCAACGAATCCGATAAAAATGAAAAATACATACCTATACCAAAAAAATCGTCCATGGGTAGTTTTACGTTAACATGTCGCCATTATGTTTTTTCAATTGCTGGAGGATTATATCGTATTTAAGATTTTTTGAATCAATAGTAATGCAGATTTACTGATTCGTAAAAATTGAATACTGAGAGAATTTTTATAATAACGGGTGTATAAAATCAAAGTCCTTCTACGATCTTGGTTATGTGACGTTTAGATAAATTTCGCTTTGAGCATTATGTTGTGTATACGTCAGGATTTTATAATGGATTAATATACGCCATATAAACGAGCAGAACTAGTGACAATATTTATTTACAACGTTATAGGCAATCAAAATAATAGCGGGTTTTTTACCCCACTGTTGTATTGGCAAGTTAATTTATAAAAATATTCGTCTAGAAAACTATTCAAGCTCTTAAAGCTCTTAAGCTACACATTTATGCATATAAGAGTATGTAAATAGTATATTACAATCTTGATTGGTAACACCGTAAAAATACATATAATCGATAAAGTCTAAAATCCGCGCTGATCATATTTCTATATTGGTTTTTTGTTGTTTTATATTTGATTAGTCGAAAGGGATTCTTTTTATCAAAATACATGTAAGGCCTAATGAAGTACATTTACTTTAATAAGCATAACAAATTTGGGATATAATATTATTTTCCGAGAAAATTGTGGCAAAACATTTGGAGCACCACTAACAATCTGCCCGGGGGAATAATAATGGGGGGATTTAGTAATGTAGTAGTAATTGTATGTTTCCAATTATTCAATTACTACATTTTGTAATAACAACACAAATCTGAAAGCTTTCAACCAACATTTGTTCGCAACATAGTTTCAAATAATTCAAAAGCCATTACTGAAACAATTAATTTTGAAAATCAATGTATAAGTAATGTGGATACAAAGTTTGAAAGAGAAGCTCTCTCGATAAAATTTTAATGTGTTTCAGAGGCCAACTTGGTCTCTTTGCATGAAGATGGAGGATAAGTGATTAAAATACATTGAAGTTTTGGTACTTTGTATTTTGCACAGGATGTGTTTTTTATCTCTCAAACATGCGACTTTGTCAATAGCTTTTAAATTTTCCCTCGTCCCTTTCAGACTAATCAATATTGACGTGTAATGAAAATGTCTTCCTTTTATATATTTTGTGTAATGAGGTAAAAAAATTCAAGTATATACTTAATCATAATAAACAAATAACCTTCTTTTACTTAATAAAATGTACTTTAATGGCATATAATATGTTTATTCATGAAATACAGTACCCCTGAGTATTTATCCCCTAATCTATAATGTACATACATTTATTTATTTTACATATAAATACATTTATTATTATACAGTACCACTGCAGTACCTCTAGAGCATTACGGGGGATCCTAAGTCGCCGTTATGATAATGCAGCACTCGTGAGAAAAATGAGAGAGATGAAAGAAATGAAAAGAAAAATCAATAAAAAATTAACAATAAATTGAAAGATGAAGAATAACTTAAAAAGATGGAACAATGTAAAAAGGGGTTTTAATTAATTTGTGCACGTTCTCCGTAAATAAAGGGAGGGACAGATTGAACAGGTCATTATCTGTCCCCCTGACAGACAACTTATTCAAAAGGCGCATACACATTGTATTTTATTAGTGATATCAAAGTGTATGATAATGGTATGAGAGGTTTTTAATTATGCGTACTGCAAATGACGCGCTGATTACTATTGGTAGACAGGTCGCCTGAAGGGGTTGAAGGGGTGAGTGGGGTGGAAGGGGATGATGGAAGCTGCGAGGACGTCTCCACGGCAACAGGGGACACGCCCCCTGATCACCAGGGTGATTCCAATTAATGAATGTATCGGCTGACTTCCAACTGGAGACTGTATTCAAACTACTGTGGTCTTTATTATCATTTGATTGTATTGTATGTATGTAAATAAAATGTATGTATTCATGTTTGAAGGGATTTTCAGTAGAATGAGTGGTTCTTTTTATGGAAAAACCTGTTGATGACTTTAACCGAGTTGAATAATCGCCTCAGTATAATTTTTAGAACCAGATTAGTTGATTGGAAAAAATCTACTGGGTTCCTCTAATTTATGCGATCTTGAAACTGAAACAATGTGACTTCATAGCAAAATAATATAAATTCTGATCCATTTGGTTAAATGAATATAAAAACGAGATAAAAACTTATAGCCAACGAGCTTATATTTGTAATATGCCAATAATACTTGAAAATACGTCAAAACCATAGCAGGCACAGATGAGGCCAGGCATAGGTATAGGCACCAAAGAGTTTCGTGTTCTGCTTCTACCGCCTCGCCTTCATCAAGCCATCATCGCCAAAATCCAATTCTATTGCGTGTACATATATTTGTGACCGGACAAATTTGAATGTATGACGCAATATTGCATGGCGCTTCTATAGACATAAGTTCATTATTTACTATCTACTCTTTATGAATTTGTGTAAAATGTCAACTTATACATCGAATTTACACAGGCGTTCAATACAGTGTTTAAAGAAACTAGAGTAACAAATAAATGTTTGAAATTATACACGAAATAAAAATAAGCAAGTGAGTTATATTATTTTGTGCTAGTCAAATATAAATTTTTAAAAGTACATATATAATAAATGAACCGCCTTGTGGCCCAGTGGTTAGTGTAACGGATTCGTGAGTGAAGATTCCCAGGTTCGATTCACTGCTCCTGGAAAAACGGTGTCCACTGAAGTCACTTGGTAGATCTACTAGATCTGAAGTTCTGAAGGACTCATTGCTGTGTGGTGGCCTGGGAAACCACCTCTACTATATTCTCCCGTAAAAGCCATGGTGGCCTGGCCCACCCCTTATAAAGGGACTTCCATCAATAGAGAAGGTGTCAGGGTATAAATGTGTTTTTAAATACTTTCTTTATATTCAAGCATACATATTATATTGAGATTCATTATCGTTTCAAAGGGAAATACATTTTAGAGTATGTTTTTTGGGTGTCAAGAACACGCTGGGTTGTCTGGAGTGTAATACAAGTAATTATTGCAATGTCAAAAGCACGTAAATACATTTTGAACCCTTCCATGTACATATGTACATAATATTAAAGTTAGTATGTGCTTTATGAGTATATTGCAGTGCAATGGCGGCATGGCCTGACCTTTGATGTCCAGGGGCCAGTTGCCCGGGCCCTGCCACCATTACAAACCACCCCACAACCCCGTCACCCACACTTTATCCTGTTTCAACCTCCCTTCGCTCGCTCATAACCAAATAAACCATCGCCTACTATTAATTTCGGACGCTGGTCCCATGTATTTGCATACCGAGTATTTGTTCCGTCAAATTGATACGTCCGATTCTGAACATGTACCCTGAAGCATCCAGTAAATAAAACAGTAAATCAACCTTTTCTAACCACCAGGGGGGCCGTTATATGATAATATATGAAAGCTATGCAATAAAGTATGCAAGGAATCTCCGATATAGGTATTTTTGCGGACCCTACATAATAATCTATTGATATCGAAAATATATTTCAATTCCATACATAGTAGAACCAAAAAAGCCTCTTATTACTTTGAAAGAATTTGATATGCCTTTAATAATTAAAAATATAGAAAAATAATACTCTCTCTACATAACTATAGTTTGACTTGTTACAGTTATTGAAGAAGATAAAGAGATAATAAAGAAATGCTTTGCATATTTTACTAATACATATTTATAAATTCAATGTACATTTGTAATGATACTACCTACTTTTATTTTAAAGTTTATATATATTATTCAATGTAAAGGAGGTATTATTTATTTATTTAATCACTACAGACGCCATCATTATTATTTGTTAGGCTGTTGAACATGTTAGGAATAACATTCGATTTGTAATAATAACATAGTTACTTTTATGGAATGTTTCAAATGGGATAATCCCCATAGGAAAAACGAATGAAGATCTTGTTTTCACAATTTTCAAAGGCAATATAAATCCGAGAACGAATGAACTTCATATCTAATCACATTTTTCATTATGGCTTATCCCCTGAGTTTTCTTATTTGCTGTAGCTTCCTTATACGTAAATAAATCTATTTTAGACATACTATAGTAAGCATTCACAATGAATTTAATATAGATAGACGTATTTATGTATCTTTTATTTTACTCAAATACAATCAAAATTAGGACACTTAATGTTATGCAAAAATTAGAATAATAAGTGTTACATTACGTACATTATAACCTATAACAAACCCGATATACTAACTGTAAATGATCCAGTATGAAAATCTTACAGATTTTATGAAAATCTTATAGATCTTCAAACAGGTCATGATAATTATTTAACAACTGAGCATAGATATGAACATAAGATATCTCATGAGTGACTAAATGCGTGTTTAGTTCAAGTAGATCAAGTAGCCAAAAACATGAGTTACCTGGCAAACATTATATTGTAAACATCTCTCTTCGTAAAATGGGTAAATGCATTGTTACTACATGTCATATGGACTCAAACATACACTCAAATACATCTAGGCTTAGTTTTGAACGCTGAGTACTTCTTTAACATGTTTAAAATATTATTCCCTTTTAATCGCAAATTATTGTCACAACCACTTTCAGGGCCACTAGGAAATTTGTTGAGTGAGGAAGACACACTTATGCCTTTATCGAATAGGATAGAAGAGTGCAACAATACACGGGATAAACAAAATTACACATATAATATATATGCAATGCGATACCTAATGTTTATACCAATGCAACTAAGGCATCAATATAAACCAGGTATTTCATTTAAGACAATATTTAAAAATATATATTCATACTGATAGTGTTTGTTTAACTCAAGACTCTTCAACTAACGTCTATTCAGAGAAGCATCCAATAAAATGATTGATTTAGATTAAATAATTAGATTATAAATACAAATGAACTATCATTGTCAAGAAGTATTACATAGTAGTGGCGGCGAGGCGTGGCTATTTAAATAAAGAAGTATCAATTTGGCAGAGGCAGGACTAACAAAATATCTTTATGAGGGGATGCCTGGTTGGAGCTAAAAGAGGTGAGAGCAAAAGTGGAACAGCGTCACAGATCAGAGGAGCGTGCATCAAAGACAAAAACAAATCCGGCTCTTAAGTTGGTTACCCCTGGAAACCGAGGAGCAACAGAGAAACACATAGCAACTGCATAGTGTTAGAGTGAGAACACTTGCGACTCATCCCTCTGCAAAGTTTACTCCCCCGTATTCGTTACCACCCCTGATGCCGTTACCACCCCTGATGCCGTGCTCAACCGGATGGAAAGGTAATTTTGAAAATTTTATGAGATTTTTATCCGTCTCGTTGTTCACAGCCGCAATAGCGAAATCACGCGAGACTGTACTCAATTATATCTTTACATAAAAAAAAAGATTGTGAAAGAGATCTTCAGGAGAGCGAATCTATTATATGTTTAGTATTATTTCAATAATCATAATATTTCAATGATATATTATAATAGTTTTTCCCATTGGGCACGTTGATTTGATCAGCGTTCTGAGTGCTTACTCGACGTTTTCTGAAATTGCAGACGAACTGGATGCAAATAATATTACTGCTTATTGACTTCCATATAATATATCTACAGTATCACTCATATAATATGAAATAATGTAATAAATAACATGTATTTAAATCAGTTTCAAAATTTTAAAACAAAGTGTGGGGTAATAATGATAATATCGATAATTTTTTGTTATAACGGGTTTTTCAGTGACCAATCCTTTAACAAAAAACCAAGGTAATCCCACCATTTGCATTATGATTCTTTGTTAATGAGACAATACTAGCATGGTACTTTTGTTAACTTTTTATATAAATTTCAGACATTTTAGTTGCACAGTAGATCTTAGTCGAGTGAATAGTGTTTTTAAATTAAATTAAATTTTAAAATGGCGAAAACTCAAAACATGTCCATGGAAACCCGTGTAGGGATATTGGATCTTTATAATCTGAACAAAAAAACGCTGAAATCAGCAAGGAATTGAAGATTCGTCGAAGAAAGTTGGGTGCTCTTTTAAAAAGTACCGTTGCACGGATTTACCCAAATAAGGAAGGCCATAAATACCCCTAAATTAGCCCTCAATCATAACAGAACATTCACCGTGTTTGACTGTATATATGAATAAAACATACATTTTTTCAATCTGTGTATGATACAAAAACTTGATCTTATGCAAAATTTCACTCGTGGTAAAGTTTTCTCGAGAGACCGGTAAGTAGTCTTTACTTGTTCGTGCACACAGCCACTGTATTATATTAAACTTTGTAGCGAACTAATACAAAATTCAGTTTCTTATACGGGGAATATATATGCAGATTGCTTCACGAAGAATAAAATAGCTTAAAGATATAATATAATATTTGATATTTTTAGAATTATTAATAGTAGGTACACGGTTATTAAGATGTCGTTGTATTAGTATACGATGTGGTATGGTATAGGTTAGTTTGTTCAGATATATTGTGGAGGGGACAGGGTCGTTATGGTTGCCTAGCAACACAGATCAATACAGCCTCCGAGAGAGCAGACCCGGGCAGGGGGCGGAGGCTCAGTCAGGGGGCTCAGCCACCAGCACATCTCCCATTCTCCACAACGCCCCCTGTACACCCCCTTGCACACCCTTACATAATAAGTACCACGAAACACCGCGATTTTTATTACTCATTATTATCGTCACTATTCTATAAATACCCTTTATGGAAATACATATAATATTTTTATTACGTATGAAACAAATATTTACGGTTCCGTTGATCTCTGTGAATTTCTTTCATATGTGAGTATGAAAAAATGAATGACAGCCGTTGTATTGTTATAGCAAAACATGTGTCTTATTGCTGGGATTAGGAATTTCGATTTGTTGGGCGGGTTAATAATATTATATTGCGAAAATATGTCAGGGGGAGAAAAAGTATTTCAATTAGACTCCTGACATAATAATAATTTGATTTACATTTTTGTCATGCGAGCTTTTATGAGGAGGAGAATTCCTGTGTTCGCTTACAAAGAATTTGTGTTCGAAGGTAAATTAAATTTTTTTATTCGCCTCTTGGAAAATTATTATTCTTTCATATGCCCTCCTCCACTTTCTCGTTTGATGAATTTACAAAGTAGATATTTAAAAGGAATATAATGTGGTTTACTGTTTATAGCTAGAAGATCCAATTAGCGGTTACTTCAACTGCAGATTCCGTACTGGAATGGAAGTGAACAAAAAGAAAAACGTCAAAAATTGCTACTTCTTTTAGTATCCTCACTTTCCTTTTACTCGAACAAGATCAAAGGATTCTCTTGTGTTATTAAAATATATGTATGTGTATACGAACCGACTCCAACATCTGCTCTTTCTTTGAGATAATATATTCTGTGAAATTAATAGGTGGTTGTAATAAGATACATACTCAACAAAGAGATCCAATTTCACTTATATTATTATAATATTTTCATATGATAAATAATTCAGAAGATAAATAGTCTCTCTGCTTATTAAGATTTAGCTATGGAGTAAAATCATTTCAATATTTCCATAACTTAATTGCCTCTTAGTGCATAAAAAGCCTTTGAGTAAAACCTATATATGGACTTAAATATAATAAATTTAAAAAATTAAGTATCCTTTAGGTATTCAATTTAGGAAGGAAAATATCAAGAGGAGTGGATGTGTGTAAACAGTTTTAAAATGTCCTCATTTGAAAATTTATCTTTTTTTTTCGTTTTAAAGCATTGAATGATCTGATATACGGAAATACAAAAAGGGGTTTGTATTCGGTCACAGTATCTATAGTCGTAGCATAGCCGTAGTATGGCGTAGCAAAGCAGGCGTAGCCATAGACAAAAGCCTTTCTAGCGTTGTATTTCGATTGGAAATTGCTTTTCCGTCACTGAATGGATCTCGTTTTTCAGTATGCGAACAGATATCGGAGGTTGGGGGCAACGGGGAGCAAACTAGGGTGGCAAAGCACCCTGTCACGGGAGGCTGGACTGCGGTGGCCCCCAGCTGTGAACGCTTCTCTTTGTGCCGTCTATTTCATTTAATTTTTACTACGCCGGAAGCCTGTATATATGTAGATATTATTGAAAAGCTCGTATTTGAATTGGCTGTTTGCCGTTGCCGGGGATATTTTGTATAACCGTGCAGAATTTCATTGAAATTGAATTTCATTAGCGTAGAGCTTATTAATGTTATTGCGATGAGAAATCGTCCACTCACAAATAAAACATTCTAATGAAACCTTTTATAGGTGCAATTAGTATTTGAAAAAAGAACATAATTAGCTTCAATATTTTACGTAGTCGTTTTGCAATTCCACATATAAAATAAAATTCTATAAAACATGAATTGCATAGCGATTATAAGGTATAATTTAAAATTGGCAGTGTAATAATGGTATACCATAAGATGGATATATGGGGTTAGAGGATGAGGATGGTGTGATAGCAGTAAATCTGTGGGAGGAGTCTAACACAGCTGAGGAGAGAAGATAACGGAAAATGGCGACTGCTGGTGAATCACTTACGCCACAGCTTCTGAAAAATACGACCTTTTCATATCGAGCCTTTAACCTAATAACCAAAACAATGGCCCTATATAAAATATCAAGTATAAAATAATTATAGAAAATTCTAGTATAGGTCATTAAATTAATAAAAATTGAGTCGTCATCAATAGTGATAAGATTAAGTAGTATATGGAGAGACGTTAGGTTTAATTAGACATGAATCCACTTTACTCGATGAGACTCCATTATTATTCAATGCTGACCAGACCATGGCCCAGAGGACCCTAGATAGTATTGTATCCAGTTTAGTTCCTCTACTGTTCATTCATTTCACTAACAATGACCAAGAATCTCACCATCAACACAAAATAGACCTTCAAACTAATGCTTGTTTTTATCCTTTACTGCATTAACCTAAACCCACATTAAAAACTTTTACTTATTATGATTTGGCAGAAATCATCCCAAAAAATATCATTCACACATTGTATTGGTAACAATTTGATTAAATTGAACCAGGGCATAAGGCACATGGCTACAAATACTGTGGTCTTGGTTCAAATCCCGCTCAAGTAAAAAAAAAATGTTTTGATCGGTCATTACGAATGGGAGATCGGGAATAATATTAATAAAATCCACACCAATCGTCTTGATCAAGGTTTAGTCTGATTTCTTGAATTGTAAGATAAATACAAAGGCAATTATTAAGTCTAGTAATAGTCTACTATCTAGTAATAGTAATTGTAAGATAAATACTAAGGCAATTATTAAGTCAAGATCATAGATAGACAAATAATTAACAAGCTGTTGTGTTAAAAAAATTGTAAACATATTCTCAAAAAGGCCTTCAGGGCGTATATAAATAAACAAATTTATTAATTGGGTATAAACAACATGAAAATACTTACTATACAATTATAATTTATATTTATTATTTGTATAATATCAGGTTGATTAAAGATTAATGAATAATAATGTGTAAAGAAAATATTAACGGAAATTTTCAATCGGTGTATTAATTGCTTATTTACTATAAGTTAACCGATGATGGTTCTTATTTTTTCTCCATGTCAATGAGGACTGCTGTCTGATATTTATGTATTACATTATAAAAAATAAAATATGTTTCAAAAACCAACTCACATTTCATTTCAGCAATTCGTCACCTTCAGTTACAGTTATGACACCGTTAGTAATAATATTCCAGGATACGGTTTTAAGTTGTTTCCTGTTTCTCCTTCTTCTCCAGCAATTTAATGGAGGCACTTGGATTCCGCTCCATTCTTCGTCTTCGGGAGGTTCATTTTCATGCAGAATCATGGAGAAAGGAATCTTAACATCCGTCATATGACTACATTCTTCCTTCAAACATTCATCCCCAGTTGTGTTTTTTCATTTATTAGTCTATTTTATCTTAAATGATTACTTCAAACAAACTCACCTTTATTATACCTACTGTTGTTGTACTCAGTCATATAAAATATTCAACTGGGATCTGTGTTCACCCCGAAGATCAGAAAGGATAGTCGTTTATTAAACACGAAGGAATATTTAAGAATATAAGGGAGATTCGTTTTAATTTGCCTGGAAACCAACAGGGAGTGTTTCCTCCCCTTAAGCACATCCCTAATCGGCCATCCTCGGGGGTCTATTAAACATCCTGACACTCGACTCTACTTGACCGTAAAAACATCAAAATATTATCATTATTTTTCAACCTCTTTCATTTTTAATTTACTTAATATAATATTAATTGTTTTATAAAGAATATAATTATACTAAATAGAGCAATTTATTTTTAAATGATTGCATTAATAATTTATTTATTTTCTTAACACAGGTCTTATATATGTACACGATTATAAATCATAAAAATGTTATAATAGTCAAAAAAGTTATGAAATAAAAAGACAAAATATTTAATATAATCTGATATTATACAAGAAATTAATGAGTAAAATTGTACTGTGATTAGCAGAATAAAAAAATATCAACTTAGAATCCAAATAAACAACTTTAACGGAGCAATAGCAGGAATATTGAACTAATAAAATATTGTATTAAAGCGAAATAATTCTGAAAAAAATGAATTAACATCGATATACCAATCATCTCGGGCATCAATCATCAAATGTGTAAAATCTCTGATTGATTCAACTGATTTCACAATGATTATATGAAATATTTGTTTATAACTTAAAAAAGCTAGTTTAATAACTAGCTTCAACACAATTAATAATAAGTTACATTTTCTTTTAAGTATATTAAATGGATGATGCATCATAATAATGTCCGACAAATAATATTCAGAATATTTTGCAACAGTTGTAAGTTGAAGAGTTCTTCGGATTCATGAACTTCTTCGACACATGCATTCTTCATGCCACATTTCATGCAGAGTTTCAAAGTATATATAGTGTCTTACATTTACGAATTTGAACTGCACATCTACAAGTTGCACGTCTGAATAATACATCTTATATACAATTACATCTAGAATTGCATGTTTTCAGACTCAATGTATGTATTATTTTTTCAAAATGATATAAGGGTGACGAATTAAATATATTTATTGAATCATCCAAATTTTTCTATTACATTCAAATTGATTATCAGTATATATTGGTCCATAATTAGCTAAAATCCGATTAATGACATAATTATTTTTACCCAAAGTGCGTAGTTTGAGGTTTTTTTAGTCTTAGGTATACAAATTTTCTTACTTCATAAACACTTTGGTTGAGGAATTAACTAACATAAGAATTTTTATTTTGGGAGGTAGCATTAAGTTATGTATAAAAAGTATGGGTAAAAAATTAAATTTTACGCGTTATGTATTAATAGCATTTTCTGTAATTTCTGTTAAAAAAAAACAATATAATCCATACATATTCATAGCCAATGGACGCGCTTTTTAACATTCATCGCAATATTTGATTGCTAATTGCTTATTTATTTAATTATCAGACTTTTAGATAGTTATTGATTGAAAAAAATAATTTTACAGCCCATTTTGATCCCGAACTATCTAATAGTGTAGTATCTTTATAAGTAATTATACTTTAAAAACATTGAAAATAATGTTATAATAAGATAATCTTATTATTTGACTTTACGTACAAAATATCTAAAGCAATATTTAGAAGAATATTCTTTTAGTTCTGAATTCCAAATTATTTTCTTAATCATATAATATTGTAATTCACATTATTACAATTTCTTTATTATGCATAAGTTTATACAATGATTGATAGAACAATACATCTTTGGAAATAGTCTTGGGGGTACAGAGTATATAAATCTTTTTACCTAATATTATTACACTATAAAATACATAAGTAGGTATTTTATTTGTATGCTATCTTGCCATTACTATATCTATTTAATTTTGGATAGCTACCATTTCAATCCCTTTTAGTTTTTAAAAATAAATAGGATGAATGGGCATTTAACGCATAAAACTTACTTCAGCAAGATGCAGATGGAAGAGGTGGAAATTCAAAATGTCGTCGGTGGAGGTGATAAATCCGTTATGTACGTGTGCACATATATTATGATATTATGGCGTCGTCTTCCCGGGAAAGCATCACAAATCACATCTAAATGCGCCACCATGAAATATAGCCTTCACATTTATACATTGTTATGTGTATCTATCATAAACAGGATCCAGACACGCGCCCGCCATTTTGAACGCGTCCGCCATTTTGACTCCATCAAGTACCGCATAACATCCTTAATTAACGATTCAATTATGTTCTCCAGTTCGGCCAACATAATTAAATATAACCACTCACTATCGTAGTCACAATTTAAATAAATACATGCAATAACACAAGCACTGGTTTCAGAATATTTAAGTTTTAGTTTCTATTAGAATAATTACTTGAGAGGCCAAAATACACATATTTCACATATATTAGATAAGGGGAAGATCATTTATAATTATTATTGATTAAATAGTAAAAATAATATGTGATACGTGATAAATTGCCTTGATTTGATACGTATGATACAATTGGATACAATATTCTGATATTTCACCATGACGATGAGAATATCCACCATACACCAAAGGCTAATTGATATTGTGTTACTACTAATTGAAGTTATATGTAATAAGAGCAAAGAGAATCTCTTAAAGGCACGGAAAGTATAGTTTAATTAGTCATCGTAGTAATAAAATATATACTTGAACTTTGTCCTGAAATAAAGGGACTTCATGGACGTGGACTCGTGCCAATGAAAACTATTATGTTAGATGTTTAATGGGTTTCTCCATTGAAGGCCATTAATTAAATTCGACGAATGAGAATTTCTCGAGGTAAACTGAGAAGAGATAGAGCGAGAAAATGGATGTAAACGAAGGAGATATAGTTGGTGAACCCTTTCCTGTGGCGTTACAGCCTGAAATTGAATTTCCTTGCGAAAATGGAAGAGGTCACTGCTTTCAAAGAACTTCTATCTTTTGATAGAATCTTTAGTGCTTCATATTGGTCGGGAGAATACTTTCAAAGATGACCTGGCAAGCAATACTCTACAGCCTCTTTCCATCACAATAATGTACCTATATCGAAATTATATGAAATATAAAATATTATGACATATCACCCCCGACCATAATTTAGGAAATAAATCCCATTCAAATATTTATAGAATATAACGAGATTTGTCGAGAGAATACATCAATTGAAATCATTTTGTTGATTACTATCAATTATATACTTATTGCTGGAATTCTTGGTTATTTGTAAATTCCACAGTGATTTTATTACAGAGTCTGAGTACTTTCGACTACTAACTTGTCTCTCACAACACAGTCTCTGAAGATGACTACAAGTTAGTAGTCGAAAGTACTAAGACTCTGTAATAAAATACAGTAGAAATTACAAATAACATACATATTGAAATCATTTTATATTATCTTTGGTTAATTATTATACTGGGCTTATTTTTACAAGCCTTTAACTCAAAAATTATTTCACTCTTTCAATGTATATATTTCATAACCTTATACTAGGGTGGATATTCGTTTCAATATTTATTCATTTATGATTCAGGGCATAGTTTATTGATCTAAGAAGTGAATTGGTATGTTTTTTATTTAGGATAGTTTACTTTCTGATGGTATAAATGAAAATCCATTTTTTTCAAACGGGAACGGGGGGAAAGGAGAGCGAAAGGCACGTAATTAATATTTCAATGCTTTGCCTCTCAATTTTATGAAAAGAACCTGAAAAAAGTCACATTTTAGATGAATGATTAAAAAGATGATCTTTTGTTCTATGAATTTCATTTTATTCAAATATTTCATTGTAGTATGTTTGAATTTAATAAAAGGTTGGAATAAATACAATATCTTTGAAGACAGCTTTCATGTTTAAATGATTAGATTATTTTATGTATTTTTAAATGGAGACTAAGCACACTAAGCTACTAATTCATTATTTGTTAATTTTAGTTGGTTTCGATTGATATTGTTACAAGCAGCACCATCTAAACAGAAAAGGTTTAAGCGTTGAACATATGTTTCGCGTCCCTTTGCTACGAAGCATATGCTTTTTCGAATAAATTTCCCCTACTGCCATCTCTGGTTCATAGCCATTTTCCGGTACAAAGAACACTACAAAATAAGCTTTTATTTCCATCAAAATTCAATAAAAAGTATGCCTTAAATATATTGTAAAAAATAGTCATTAATTTGCCGATCACTCGCAGTCCTATTGGTATTTTTAGATCGTTTGTATGTGAAAATCATTTTCAAATAATATATGTATGCAATAAATTTGTAATAATAATGGACAAATTAAATAATAATAAACCAATCGTCATTAGGACAATTATTAAGGAAAATAGCCGGATATAACTAACTACTTATACTGAGCTATTATAATATTCGTATTATAACTGTCAGATATTCAATTTTAATAATTTAATATTCAAAGATTATATTCTTAATCATTATACTGATAATATTTGTTGAAAAAACAATGTTTTTACACTTCTTAAGTACAAATTTATGCATACAACGCGAGGAACATATGCTTTGCGTCTGGAGCAAAACGCATACATATAATAATGTGAAAACTGTTTACTGGCAACACCAACAGGGAGTGTTTTTCCAGGATAGAAGCTCCAGTAAATCATTGTCCACGATGATGAAGAATCCTAATTATGCAATGCATTGTTGGTATCAAAAAAATATACTGTATTCAGTGAGTACTTTAAAATCTACATTTACATATCAAAAGAATTAGTATTATACGATTGGTGTTAATAAAAGTTGTATTATTATATTTCAATAAAAATGCTTGTGCAAGATTAATTCATCAGGTATATGTTACGTTATATGATTATTTTTTTATAAAGTCATTACATTTTTACAAAATATCTAATAAATACAACTTCTCCCTATAATGCTCTAAAATAAACGAACAGATGCAATCATAAAATGTATATCGAATGAATGACCTGCTCCCCAATAATCGCGGTCGCTATTGTCGCATCAAAACAATATAATAATCACATTTCAGGGATGCACATGGAAATATAACTTTTCATATATTTTTATTATTATTTTCATACATTTTACTCTGAATGAAAGATTAAAATGAATGGTTTAAATTATGATTTTTAATACAACATAGGTGTAAACACTATATATTTGATATGTGGTTTTGTATTTTTTTTTACTAATTGATTTTAAATGTGTGATTTTATTATTTTAGTCTCCCTGTTGTTTAGGGATGCTGGCTGCAGTGGATCCCTCTTGGTATTCCCCCCATCGTGGCGCCGCCCCTTTTCACCCCTCATCCCTCGGCACCCCAAAAACACCCAGTGGCGCTGCGGCGGTCGCCACAGAAACTACATATTCTAAAATACTCGGCCGACGATTCAACTATGATTCTCTGCGAATCTTAACAAAAGTGATCTAAACACGGATATATGTGATAAATAATGGAATTGTGAATAGAATATTCGAGTATGTTTCGTGTGTAAACAGTAATACATTGCGGAAATTCAAATTTGTGATAATTTGAATTGTTTTGTAAGGTTGTGTTCAACATAATGGATCACGGCGGTCAATATCCTGGGTGGTCGGAAGGACAGTCTCCACCTTCTCAGAATATGGCAGGAAGACGAACTCCACTGGGGGCGGTTTCCTTGGGAGGATTTTATATGCAAGGTGGACCAAATCTTCCTCCGCCACAATCTCATCCAACTCCGGTACACGATGAAAACAGACCAGAACCGGGAGTTAGCCATCATCAGCACAGGTATGATATAATATACTATTAATATTTATCCAATTATCATTTGTGTGTATTAAATTAACAGAATGCAGCAGTCACAAAGAGGCGTCATGAATCAGGCTCTCGGTCAAGGAAAACAAAAGGCCAGACAGGGTAAAAGCGTCAGGCTGAATATCAATGCGAGGGAGAGAAGACGAATGCATGATTTGGTAATAAATCAAGTAAATAATTTGTAATAAATCTCAATATATGATGAACAATCATCGAAAACGACTGTAATTTAAATATTCCAGAATGATGCCTTGGATGAATTGAGAGGTGTTATACCTTACGCCCATTCGCCTTCAGTGAGGAAATTATCGAAGATTGCTACTCTACTTTTAGCTAAAAACTATATCCTCATGCAGGCCAACGCTTTGGATGAGTTGCGAAGGTACAATTGTATACTTTAATACAGTATTGTCACGATTTCTAATATGATCTATGTGTTTTTAGATTGATAGCATATCTTCAAGGGACAGCAACAGCGGCAGGAATTGTAACTCCAGCAGGATTTGAACTGGGAGGATTCCCAGCAGCAGCCAAGTTCTTACAGCAGCAACAACAAATGCTTTCAATGCCCCAAGAACAACAGCAACCAGCTTCGTCAGATACACAATCAGATTCCTGAGAATTACCGCAGATATATATCAAACAAGAATACTGAATTTTATGTAAATTTGTAAATGGTTTTATGAATAATTTTACACTTATTAAAACAAGCATTATGTTATATTATACTTGAGATATAAACACACTTTTATATTTTATTTCGAACCATGTTTTACTAGTCGTATGAATAGCTTAATCGTATATTGTTGACTTAAATAAGGTAAATCGCACTTTCGAGTGCTCATGACTAAAATTAAAAAAAGATGTATGTATTTGTAATAATTGTTTTGTATTTTAATGAGCGATCTTAAAGACAAAAACAAATTAATTTAAGGACTCTAGTCAATTACACATATAAGCAATATGAATTAATATGAGAATAAAAATTTACAACACTACACAATTAAATTTTATTTCTATGTAAATAAACCTTTAGTTAATTAAAACTGTTATTTTATAAAACATAGGTACTTTTAAGTTCAATGAAACAATTGCTCGAATTAAAGCTTGCATATCTATGTATATGAGGAAGGTTTCTTCAAGCAGTTAGCTACCTAACTCGAGAGTTATTGGCGCATTTTAACTGTTTAATACAAACGACCCATAATGTTTAATATGTCAATTCAAATTCAAATCAACGCCTCCTGCTACCGACATCTAGCATTTCAATTCGAAAGCTAACGTCATTTTTTAATAGAGGTAACAAAAAATATCAACAGATGGTAGTGGATTATGCGGAATGAATTTTCATTTATCATTTAACAATTTCGTCATAGTTTCATTTATATCTTAGAATAATTAAAAAGAAGTTTGAAACGATTACTAATTGGTAATTATAATAATAAAATATTATCAGATAATTCAATATAGAATGGACTTTTTAAATCATGTAGGTAAGAATACATTCTGGAAAATTATGCTTTATCAAACAAGTGGGTCATACTTTTTCCAACAGAATATTAAGTATGTGTTTGAATGGCGCCACGAATAGTTATAATATAATATCGTCGATAAATGAACATACAAATAGGACATTATCGTACAGATTCATACATAATCTGAGTGTATTTTGTGAATGGCAATGAAGAAGTTAGTAATAATAATGTATGTACATCGATTTCGTGAAATGGGTCAATAGTTAATAATCTACCGGTTAAATCGCGTCGGCTCCTCTGTGGTTAAAATTATTTCTTTGAATGAACTACTTTTGCCATATTTTATCAAAATATTATTCCATCCGGTGTAAAAGTGGAATAAACTAATTTACTTTTCTACCAAAATAGACTGTATCTACCTGTTGACCGATTTGATAAGAAAAGGCTCTGTCAAGAGCACTCGACTCTTTGGTTAGACAATAAAAATAAATCAATACAATTATGTATAACAAGTGTGATAAATGATAAATACAATGTGATAAATTCTAAATAAGTACCTACACTTTTTTTAATAGCAGTGTTTTATCCTGATGTGCTATATATTTCTTTTATTTTTCACATATAACTTGTTTTTTTTCCAAGAATGGTGTTTGTAGACTTTTCGTAGGGTATTAGGCTTAGGATTCCTAGGCGTCCGTCGCCGTAAACGTACACCGTAAAGATGTTAATAGTTTATCATTCCTCCTCCTCCTCTTCTTCTTCTTTTTCCTCCTCTGTTACTTCAGCTTCAGCTTCTTCAATTGCAGCTACTTCTTCCTCGACAGGTTGTTCGGGTTCTTCAACTTGGGGCTCTGCTTGTAATTCTTCCTCATTGGCTGCTTCTTTCAAAGCTTTAGCTTCAGCATCTAATGCTGCTTTGCTGTACTTTTGACCCTTTTTTGTTAATTAGTGCCTCAACCGAGGCTCAGACGAAGCTTTAACTAACAAAAAAACCGATTTAAAGTGTAGCTAAGTAACTCTACTATCGTATTTACGGTATACGTTTACGGTGACGTATATCAGGGAATCCAATACTTTAAGTAATGGTTTCCTGAGCGTGCGTTGCCGAAAACGTACACCACCGTTTAGGAAACCCAAGAATTACCTATTATGCTAATAAAATAAACATTATCCTGCTAGTTTTATAATTTGTGCCAATCTGGTTTGATTGTCCAATATTTGTATTCACCGGCTGGGACATGAATAAAAGGCAATTGCATGTCAGTCAGTCTTTTGTATAAAGCTAATACATAATTGCATTATGAAGCCGTAGCGACACCCGTGTTCAAAGTTGAAAATTCCAGTCTACTACACTTTTCTTTAACGACGCGATGTAATAAAATAATAGTCATTAAAAATAAAAAGAAAATACTAGTACTAGTACACACAACACACAATACTAGGTCTAGATATTGCATACTGCATACAACCAATACACTCACTCATTGCGCTTTAATCAATACATTCGATGATTATATATTAATATATATTTAAAGACATTAAATCTATGTACATTATTAAAATTACAATATGTATTTTTTTTAAATTATAATAATAAAGCTGCGAAAACATTGCTGATTGATTAAATCGTTATCGGTTATCGCGGGAGGAAAAGATTAAACAAATTGATGACGCATACATTTAATAATACATAATACTATCGATATTTTTTATTAGAATTAATAAGCACAAAAGCATAATTTTCTATGATATTCAATTGATAAAATATAGTAATTATACCTGTAGCAATATATTACAATTTCATTATTAAGTGTGAATTGTATATTGATACATCTTAGAAATTAGACCTAATAAGAGTATATAAATCTTTTTTACCTAAAACTAATATGAGAATTTTTTATTTTTATTTGACAAGAGACGTTATATTAAATTATAAAAAATATGGAAAAAAACCCATTTACATATATAATAATTATTAAGTAATATTACTTGGAAATCCACTATCACACATAATTAAGCAAATTAATTGTTATTTCTATTACTATTTTCTAGTAAATTCATGAAGCTGTGTAGAGTAAGAAACACCAATTGATTTATTTCATCAAGTATTAACATTTTTTTTATTTAACATAATATTATAACAATATATAAATATATATATACATATTATTACATATATAGCAGTTATATAGTGAGCATATTATTGGTTGTTGTTACATATATACATACATATATATATATATATATATATATATATATACATATACATATATATAATCCCCCATTAAGCCATTACATTATCTCCATATTCTTTTTTTCCATTCCATGCAAAAAATAAATCCAGCTATTATATTAACCTCAATATAAAATATGTAAAATTTAACATATTATACAGTATTTATATGGTTTTAAAAAATCACTTTGGACAAAATGGTTCCTATAACACGACTTTTATATACAAACAAAGATGCATTATCGCAACCCCTTTTTGCATGGGAAAAGTTACCCAAATACTAGCCTATACTTTCTTTTGGGGTAAATGTTACACTGTTTGATATTGTACAGTTAACTTATTGTATAAAAATTACTAAAACGCACTTAGTTTAGGATGATTTTTTCAGTATAGTCATGTTGTTGCTTTTTCTTTGGCAGAGATAAGGTTTCCGCAGACTAAAGTAATTAAATATGTCAATTTTATTATATTACATCATCAGGTTGTTGTAAATTCAGTACTGTTGTTGAGGGTTGCCTATATTAAGGCGCATCAGTTGAAGAAAATGGATGCTGATATTTGATCTTCACTGTCATCCATATCCTCACAAGTTTTGCTAGCTTTTCCCACTTTCACCTACTAGACTGCAAGATTTATAGTTAAAAAGATTTAATTTTTCTGGATTTATTCTCTAAGCTTAGAATTTTGGTGTTTTATTACCAGTCAAGAAAGAATTTTGGAACACACCGTTTCAGTTTTGTGTACTATCGAATTCGTAACACTTTTATTATTTTTTAATGCTCTGGGTGTCCTCAAGGACAGATTAGATTGCTCAAGCAATAATATTGCTTTTATAAATCTAAATCGTATAATAGGAATTTACTATATTTTCTGATATGCTAATTTAATGCATTTCAATAAAGGGAATAACGGATTATCAAGGGTGATATTTGAGCTTCTCAAAATGTATGTAAAAGCTTGGGATTCCTAGGCATTCGTCGCCGTTAACGTAGACCGTAAATACGGTAATATAGTTGTTTTTCTGTACTTTTGATCGTTTTTTTTCTTAATTAGTGCCTCGCTCGAGGCTCAGACGAGAAATTAACTAACAAAAAACCGATCATAAGTGTAGCTAAGTACCTCTACTATCGTATTTACGGTGAAGTATGCCTGGGAATCCTTGAGTCACATCTTAGAGTAATAAAAATAACTTGCTCTGAGAGTCACATTTTCTAGTACCTATCAGATAACAAGAAGAAGTAGATTGGTACGAACCTAATATCTTTAATTATTTTATTCAGTATCTGAAATTGTGTTGGCGGTAATTATGGTTTTAGGTAGTGCGCTACTACAACGCAGCGACAACTACATCATATTGGAGAAACTCGCAGTGTATTTTCCCATCAATTCTCCATCCAAAATATTACATAGTGAGTAGTTAAATGACATTGCAAGCAATTTCCTTCCAATATTTTGTGTCTGACTCTACCCTTCAGTATAGCAATCATAGTCTGAATCGAGCCTTGTTTTCATTTACACATTGGTATATATGTCTTTTTACAACATAAATGTTTTAATCTTCTTTTTAATTTGGATACTTATAATGGAAAGTGTTGTCATGACAAAATTTCACAATAAAATTAATAAAAATGTAGTCAGTTTATTTACAATTATTATAAATGTTCTTTGAATTCAAAAATGGCGCCATGATTTCAGGACATTAATAAAAAAACTAGCTACAACATTAAAATATAATAAACAAATTATATATAAACATTCAAAAATATGTATAATATCGTGTTTTGGTAATTATAAATGTACTTATGTAAAATTTGTGTAAATTTAGTCGGTACGTAGTGTAGTACGTATAATCTTCAAACTTCAAACAGAACTTTTCGTGTTTTTATTTTAGGTTATGTTAAAGAATCTAGCTGATAGATAGAAAAAACAATACAATTTGCAAAAATAGTATGTTTTTCTTAAACGATATGAACTTCCATATAAGTTTCGTTCAAGTAAAGTTCAGTAGAATCGCTGTAAATAAACCGTTAATCAACGTCAAGATATTTGTTGTGTTGGGCATTTTTCTACTAGTGAGACAATTGTTTTATTTGAATTTAAATAATGATTATGTTCAAATGACGGGAAATTCAATTGGGAGTATGGGGTTGGGGCGGCTGCGCGCGGTAGAGTCTACGCCCCGGGATGTGGGGAGGCGCCGCATTCTTTTCACCGCAAACTTAATTGAAACTCTAATTTTATTGGTTATATTTGTGATTTGATGTATTATTTGTAATTCATTATCATGTGCTGTAAATAGTAAAGTAGTTTCATTTGAATCGATATTGTCCCGCCGAGTGTTTTTCCCGCTGGTATGCGCGCGCACACACCTTATCGACCACGCCACCCTTGTTCCAACCCCATCGACGCCGCCCCCTTGAGCCCCCGCCACCTGAACAAAGCGTATACTCCATCTATTGACGCCACTTCATCTTGAGCAACCGTCATTCTCACTGCGGAGGTTCAGCTTAACACCCACATTTGTTAAAAAAAAAAGCCATTATCAAATCACGAAAATAACATCAAAGTAAAACCCCATTCCCAACAAATGAATATCTCACATTTTCACAGAGAGTAATAAAAATACGAATGACTAATAATAAATAAATACATTTTCTTGAGGGTAAAATGTGTGGGACGTTGTCAAAGAAATAATAAATAAAAAAAAAATTGAGTGACGTTCTGAAAGCACTGAAGCAGATAATTTTATACAGCTCGTCTACTACAGAAGAGATATTTTAATATCATAGATGGAAATTTACATGCTTATCTACCGCTAACTTCTAACTAAATCGATATATTCATTTAATAATTTTATAATAATAAACTACCACGGAATTTGAGGAGAAAAAAATCACACCACATATTTTTATATATGATATTATATAGTTTGTTAGATTAGTAAATTTCATCAAATACATATTTAAATGTACAAAAAATATAAATTAATTATCGATACGAGTATGCTTATTGTATGAATATTAATTAATATTTCATCAGAGCCGAGGAAACTGTCAACAAAACACAACCATTGGCGCCTGCGCATAGAAATGCGCACTAGTTTGATTAAAAAGTTAGTATTAGATAATATATAGACTTATAATGTCATCTTATGAAAATCATAGACAATTCATCTTTCATTATTACAATTGCATATCTATGAAATATAATGATGTGGTTGCTTATCATCAATTGTATTTCAGACACGATCGATAAATAAACATGATAATGTCTTCAAACAATCTATAAGATTTATTTGTGCCTACCTAATAAAAAAAAACTCTTTATTTATACTCACCTATTTTCTCCGATAAACCTTGTTCTCGACCATGAGCAGGTACCTATGTACTTGTATCCACCATAGATTTATATTAATTTTCAACTCAAGGCTTAAAGCCTTATATTTTATGAATATATATATATATATATATATATATATATATATATATACATACAAAGTTTTTTAAAAATATCAATTATTATTTAGGTATTTTTAATTTGCTATGATATTTCAAATTTTCTCAAATCAGACAAGGGTGCAATAAAGACAACGGTTTCATTTGGCATATAAATACGAGACAATTTTCAACAATCATTAGATAAACATATGTACACTTGTAACAATAATAACCAGCCAATACAACAGATATATTAGAACTGGTTGTATAAATCTCAAGATGGCAGACCAAGCAGATGAATTTCACTGATGTAACAACGTAATCATGGTGATTAACAGTGTTTAAACAATGGTAATGAAGAACGATGTACATACGAACTGACATTTAGCGCGCTTAAACAATTAGTGTTGTTTCACTCAGACTCTTCTACTTGATCCGGATCTTGATCGGATTCAGATTGAATATGGCAGACCAAGCAGATGAGTTTTATTGAGGAAACACTGCAATCAACGTGATTGACAATGTTTAAATAATTGTAATGAAGAACGATGTACACATCTATCGAGAATCCCCAAGAACTGACAATTAGTTTTGTCTCAGTCAGAGTCGTCTACTTGATCCACCATCTTGATATTTATACATCTCGTTGTATGGCCTTCTAATATGTATATCGGTTGTATCGAACCATCGCGTGCTGTGTGCTAATCGCTTATTTAAAATATATTCAAAATGTTTATTTATTTATTTATTTACGCTCCGAGGAGCTTTTTATTTTAGAAAGGGTTTTTTATACACAACAACGTGTTAATTGTCTATCGGTGATCCTAACTATTACTAGTTACACAGGTCACCGACTTAGTAATCGCCTCAGTATTTACCTTACGATCTAGGAAATCAGAGTAAACCTGGATCGAGACGATCGATCGGGATTTTATTAATATTATTCCCGATCTCCCAGTCGTAATAACCGATCAAATCAATTAAAAAATTCTTGACTTGAGTGGTATTTGAACCAGTGACCACAGTATTTGTAGCCACGCGTCTTATCCCCTGAGCTATTATGCTGCCAGATAGATTGAAGTAGTTATTATTCAATCAATGGTTTTAATAAATAATCATTTTAGGAATCTTTCTATTTCTAAAGTGAGACGAGAGGTTGTCGCTGTGATTAAGGTCTTCGATGTTTGCCTTTAATTTGTTAAATTATTGGCGGACCGACATCAAATATTCATTCGTTTGTAGAGAAAGGTTTAACTTTGGCGTCTGAAGCAACCCCTGTAGCGCGTTTCAGTCGCCGCTATGTACGCATGCACAGTTTTCATTATGGGGGATGATTCATCTACACTAGATGACCAAAAATTCATAAAAATATCCCCCAGTGAATACGTTTAAGGATGGTTTAAGGTTAAATATTGTATATTGAGTTTCTTGTTGGTAGGTAGGTAATTGATGAATATTAGACACAAATAATTAATATAAGTAGGTACCTGGATAAGTGCATTTTTACTAACATTCATCATAATAACTAAATTAGACTTTTCACAATACAAAAACGAGTAAATAAATGTTTCATCAATAAAATCAACGATGACAAGATTATATTTATAAATCTGAGTAAATGGGAAATCTATTAATGCCTATTCAAACTGAATACGAAATACTTTTGCAGTGAACTGTCAACGGGTGGAAATATGAGAGCACGCAGTTTGACGAAATACTTCGTTTCGTATATTTTAACCCGTTGACAGTTCGCTTCAAGGGGTCTTTAACGTTATTGTACGTCAAAAGTAAATTGTTTTCATTTAGTGTAGTTTTTAATTAAATACATAATATCTTCAGGATCGGGAGTTTGGTGTTAACGGCTAAAAGTTGCAGTGCGTATACGAATAGAATAGAGCTACTAAGCACTAGTTGACCAGCTCGTATTCGTATACGCACTAATACTATCAGCTCTAGCACGACTCTCATTACACTATTTATTATATTTAATACAGCCGTATAATGTTCCACAGTGCATGAGATCATGACATTTTTAATTATTTATTCATTTAAATTAGATTATAATAAAAGCCAGCCTAGCCATTTTTTATTCATTACCAATATAATACTTTATTTATTAATCGAGCAGGTATGATACGAAAAAACAATGTTCATAGATCGCGTAAAAGAATTTTCAGCAAAATATCTATTTACGTATCTAAGTAGAATACAATACAAAAATAGTATTACTTACTACTTTTAAGAGCCTGAGAAAGTTCACCAATATTAATATTTATCATAGTTGAGACAAGTAATAAAACTGGTGCATTTATTCATGATTATCAATTGCGAATTAATCGTGTAATGGAATTGCGGATAATATTAAGATTGTTGGCTCACATCCCAATTTAGGTAAGTGTACACTTGCTAGCTACTGAAATACCTCTTATTTAATTTTAGAAATTTCAATTTGCAGACATAATACCGAATTTTTGTTTGTTTGATCGGAATAAATATATTGTTAATAACTACATATATGATTATTGTGCCCAACAAGAAACTTATTTTACAGTATTTAGGCTGTTAAGAGGATTTCGGTTGTGATTAACATTTATTAAAGCTTAATTAAGGGGTATAGTTTATTCATAAAGAGGAACGGTTTTTATATAAAATGTGTTTGAATCGATTACATTAATTTATGGCCCAGTGGTTTGTGTAACGGATTCGTGAGTGAAGACTCCCAGGTTCGATTCACAGCATCGGCAAAAACAGTGTCCACTGAAGTCACATGGTAGATCTACTAGATCTGAAGTTCTGAAAGACTCATTGCTGTGTGGGGGCCTGGGAAACCACCTCTACTATATTCTCCCGTAAAAGCCACGGTGGCCTGGCCCACCCCTTATAAAGGGACTCCTGTCAATGGGGAAGAAGACTTCACGGTATAAAAAAACATTCATTTATCCAATTCAGTGGTTTTCAATTGCTCTTTTATTTAATTTAGAAACACAGACAAGACTTTTGTATACCTAATTGCTACATAGATAAACTAGCCGATAGAGCGGCTCTGCCAAAACTATAATAACTAAAACCTAGCTTGATAGTCCATGATTCAGATAAGTCCATATGACATGTAGTAACAATTCATTTACCCATTTTACTATGAAATATATGAAGAGAAATGTTTACAGTATAATGCTTGCCAGGTAACTGGTGTTTTTGGCCACTTGAACCACTTGAAGTAACCTCGCATTTAGCCACTCATGAGATATCTTATGTTTATATCTACGCTAGTGTCGTAATGCGGCGTCAGAGGCGCTTGTTTTCAGCTGTTTTTGGTTTCCCTGAAGCCTCATATGTTTGAATCATTCTGTAGCCAACGCTTTATGATGTCAGACTTTTTGTGAAAAGTTTGAGTGAAGTTATATTTGATTGTATACAAAATCCTGTTTGTAATCATGAAGGTATTGAACTGTTTTCTGTTTATTACTAAATGATGACGAACTTCATAATATAAAATCAGCCGGCCACCAATACATTGCTGAAACCGGCAAACACCCACACACACCCATAAACTCACCCGTACCAAGTTATCGTGATCAATAAGTAGGGCCGAGGAAGGCCGACGGAGGGCGGCCGTCACCGAACAACCTTTTATGCATCTTTTCATAATATTTTTTAAAATATTCCTTTATTAAATCATCTGTATAACTGTATTTGAATAAGGGTGGTTGTTATTTTTATAATATTAACTGTATTTTGTAATTATTGTGAAGCTAACAGACGCCCAAGCTTCACGTAGTCCGCCGCCCACACGGAGCGTCACGGCAACCCACCACAAATGCCACCTGCATGAATATAATATGTCACAATTACATGAAAAATTAATAACAAAATACCCCGTGACTAAAATACCAAGTAATATATTCTGCTCCATTAAAAAACACACAATATTTGTAGAGCCGCCTTGTGGCCCAGTGGTTAGTATGATGGATTCGTAAGTCAGATTCCGGGGTTCGATCCACGGCGCCGGCAAAACAGTGTCCACTGGTGGATTTAGCAGAGCGAACTAGATATGAAGGACTCATTGCTGTGGGTGGCCTGGCAAACCACCTCAATTTTATTATTTACTATACAACATGTTTTCAATTGAAACTAAAAGATTGTTTTCGCCATTATGTAATGCCAGTGCTATTATTAGGGATACCGGAAAGTAATCCATTATTTTGCATGCCTCATTTGAGATCACTCTGTCTCTGGACACCGTACAGTTAACATCCTCGTAAGTTTTTTTTTCGATGGTATTGTTTCTTGGCTTTATTTTTTGCACCATAAATATTTTTCATTGTTAGGAGTACAATGAGCAAGCCTGAAGCAACAGAGCAACACATACGTCACTGCATGCTCCTTTTTTCGATGAAGGCTGGAATGCGACACAGACCGCCAAAAAACTCATTGAACTTTATGGCGCGAATATAACACCTAACAGATGTCAGTTTTGGTTCCGGCGATTTAAATCGGGCAATAGAAGCTTGGAGGATGAACCGAGATCAGGACGACCATCGAATTTCGACGACGACGTGCTGAAGACCATGGTGGAATCCGATCCTCGTCAAAGTATCGAAGAACTATCACAAAAACTCAATGTTCCATGGTCCACAGTACAAGAACATTTAAAGAAAATCGGTAAAGTTAGCAGAAACCACCCGACTTCTATAAAAAAGGGATTGAAAAACTGCCAGAAAGATGGCAGATAGTTGTAAATAATAATGGCGATTATATTTTATAATTTGTATATCTATGTAAAAATTATTCAATAAATTTGTTACAAACTTGTAAAAAATGGATTACTTTCCGGTACCCCTAATATAAAAAAATATACTAAAACGGGCCTAAGAATTTTTTTGTATAAAAAAATAATTTATTATGACAGCTTGAGAATCTTCAGTTTTATTAATGAGTGGATATATGTTGTCATTAGAGAATAATAAAAACAACGTTATGATGTCATCGCATTAGTTCAAGGTCAAGTTCAATTTCAAAAAGATATTGTTTTTCGTCAACGAGGTATTGTTGACTTTGCAAAATGCGTAGTGCATTTTAGGTGAAATAACGCTGTACCGTTTACATATTCAAATCAGGCGGTCAATCACCTAATAAATAAATACGTAAGATTCTCAAACTTTTTAAAATCATTTAACTAGCCTACTTGGAACATTAATGAAGGTGTGGTTGTGTTACATTTAATGTACGATTCCTTACATTAAATTATTTGAGTATTTAATAAAAGACATGTTGTATAATCCCGTAAAGGCCAACCCCTTACAAGGTTATCCCTTCAATAGGGAAGGCGTCATGGTATTTAATTTAGTATGTAAACAACATGTTTTTAATTCAACGTCAAATATTTAAACTGAAGAATTAGAATAATGTATGTAATATATTGCGACATCCATAATAGGGCCAAGTCTGCTAGTTAAATTTTTCAAATTTTAATGATTACTTTTAAAATGTTGAGAATCTCATGATTTTTTTCAATCATTTTGGCGCGGAGATTTAGACTTTACTCCGTATGTAATTACATTTACACATAATCTCTCATTGTTTTAGTCATTTTGATAGCTGGTGACTGCAAGACTAGCTGATAATGTATAAATATCTTCACTGTACACCGCTACTAGTAAATGACCATCATCATCAAGTTACTGTTCAACTTATGTCACACTTACAATAATCACAAGACGCACGACGCACTTTCACACATAATTATGTATTCCCGCAGTGAACTGGGTTTATCCTACAGCTACAGCACTAGTAAGAGTAATCTAGGAACACAAAGGCATCATTCAAATATTCCTTGGACAAATTTGTAACTGTAACACGCTTTCATACGACGACATTTGAGAGGTTATGTTGCACCCGCACACTTGTCAACAACAACAATAACAATAAACAAGACACCATAAATCCGCACATTGTCATATTATCATAATAAATTATTTTATTATTAATTATATATTTTTTTGTAACAAAATATTATTTAGCCCTCGTTTCATTATTTTTTATGTAATACTATTGCCGCCACAAGAAAGCCTTTAAAATATTTGAAGTTCAATTAAAAACATGTTGTATACGATTTAGCGCATGGTCTCAAATATTATACATAGTTAATATCAATAATTATACATGGCTTCAAATCATCCTCGAATTTAAAAAAATCTTCAGTTATTGGGACTGGGTAATCGAGAATAATATTAATATCGACTGCTCCAGCGTATAATATCGTAAGTGCAAAAAAATTATGTGTGCTCTTAAGTCTTAATGGAACTGAGCCACATATTGTATATATGAAATGTATGAAACGTCAAAAAATGTTGATTTTCAATCATTCTATAACCTATTAAGTGGGACTTTTTCGAAATAGTAAAATAGTCCTATTTGACCGGTATTATATTTTAACTAATGTAGATTCATCTATTATCTATAACACATTTCATGTCTCTGTCCATAGAAGGTATTCAATCGTAAATTGTTATATTTTATAAATGATAATTAAGCCGAGTGACACGTGACAGGCAGTGTTACAAGGTTGAATATATGGCTCAGTTCCATAAAGACTTAAGAGCACACAGATTTTTTTTCACTTACGATATTATACGCTGGAGCAGGCGATAGAATTTCGATCGAACTTCTCCATCCAAGTTTACTGTGATTTCCTCAATTGTAAAGCGAGCGATTTTCGCAAATAACCCTGTCCCGTTCTAAAAAATATATGTGAGAAAATATATACTTTGCAATAATTATGACAGAGATGAAATTATAAATAAATTCCCACCGAAATTTTGTATAATTGCATTCAGTTCTTGCATATAGATTCATCCCTCTCAGGAGATGATGAGTGAGGAGGATGCACATATATGTATATAATTTCTTCTCAGTCACACCTATTGGAAAGAAAATGTTGTCACATGTCACATTAGAACGGGACAGAGTCATATACGGAAAGAGTATATTCATTTTCGTTCGATTTCGGCACAACTATGAGTAGGACCTGCAGTACCTTACCCGTGGTAACATGTATTTAAACAAATAGCCAACATGTTTAATTCACACAAAATAAAATAAATTTACAAAAAAATGGTTAAGTTGTTGACTGCCGAGTACAAGGCTCATATCTCAATATGCCGAACGATAGTATCATGACCCCCATAATCTATTTAATCCAAAATTACTTCTTATTGCTGTTGATTTATTTTCAACGAAGTAAACTTTTTTTGTTTGGGGTATTTTTTATCTGTTTTTATAAATATCTTTTCAAGGCTCTTCTGTAGCATAAAAAATCATAATAACAATATGTCAAAGAGCTGTTATACAATCTGCTTGGCATTATGCTAATTTCACTAATTACCTATGTAGTATAGTTAATAACAGTTTCATAATTTATCCTAAATCACAAACATTACAAACATTAAAATGAGAGAGGTATTTACTTAGTGCATTCTTGGATTGTTTGACTGAAGGAATCCAGAAAATTGTATGAGTATGTAGTATTAAGACAGGAGTCGCCAAGTGCCAGCTTATTGGATAATATATTTTTGCAGAAATTGTTAAAAATTAAATCAAAAGATTGATTATAGCTTATATTATTGGCATTGAAAATGTATAAAAAAATCATCAGTTCAGAAAAGTGGTTAATGGTAACTAATTTGACAAGTGAATTAAGAAATTTGATGAAAAAATAATCTATTAATTTTCCTTAAAAAATCTTTTTGAGGCTGGAAAAGGTTTAAAGAAATATTTGATGAAACGGTAATTTAAAAATACACGTGACTGAACATGTAAAGAACGTAACTAATTTAGTTTAAATAATTTCTTTACACAGAAATAATATGAATATTGAATTGATAACTTCTGCCTCGTATACGATTTGTCATTCAACTTTACATTTTATCAGATTCTCTATTATGTTGATGTTTTTATTTAATAAATTCTATAGTAAAAGCGCCATCTTAGGTATGTACGACTTGTATCTAATAATACCAAAATATTATATGTAATTTGTATTTAACTCTTTTGTTATAAAAATTCTCTTTGTATACTGTGGTTATTTTAATCTATTTTTTATTGTTGGGTAATAAATATTCAAGGTAACTTGATTATTTATCAAAAATCAACCCCCTACAAAAATTTATTTATAAATACACACATGTGTATGTATGTATATTTAATTAAATCTCATGCATTTATACATATCGCTGACGAGCTCCGCGAATACACCCAAAGCTTTCATAGTATGTATGTATGAATGCGCACTATGTACAGTATTTACATGTCAGCATCCTGTTTGTTGGTTATTATCGTTGTTATTCATGATATATATTTAACTTATAATGAAATATTTTTGGTTTAATAATGCACTACAGATGAATATATTAAAACAACAAACATTCGAGACGCGCATTGACTTCTTCGCGCGCTGAACGTTTGAATTCCCTAATTTCAAAAAGTCGTGTTTTCTAGATGAAAATTCAGTGTCTTCTAGTCGACAAATCAACGCCTGTCCTTTATCAAGGATTCAACGATGCCATTGTGGAGAATCGACGTAAATATACCTACGTATGTTTTAAAATAAATTAAAAAATATGACGACAACACCGTCCGTTGGGCGGTTATTGGTGGAGGCGGCAGTCGAGGGCGGGAGCCACAATCACCCCTTCCATTCGAGCATTTTCTATTTGTAGAGAGACGAGCAACATGTCCGAACACTGAAGCTCATATATTTAGTGATGTGTTCGGACAAAATGCTCGTAGTCGCACAGCGTATATTCGGTCTGTCTCGTTCACTTCACAAAAGCGAAAGCGCGCACCTCTGTTCACTCACCAACACTCAAGCTTGACGTAATCTCTTGTAAAACAGGGATTTAAAACCAAAACTATCGAATTATTAGTTTCATTTCATTTCATTCATCATCATCACAAGCACTCCAATTCAGTGATGAACCAAGGCTTCCCGCACCAGCATCTTCCACTTAATGCTCCTCCAGTTATTAATTCCTAAACTCCTAACTACCTTATAGAACTCGTCCGCCCACCTTAGCCTAGGTCTACCCTGCCTTCTCTTACCCACAGGCTTGCTGGATAGTATTTCCGATACTATCCCTCCTGCTCTTTAACCCAACCTAATGTTAAAGCCCTAATAAACTGCACTACGTTCACGCTCTTATATAATGAGTAAATCTCATCGTTCCGTCTAATTCTAAATAGTCCCGGTGCCTCCTGAACAGGACCCAAGATCCTCCTAAGAATCTTCCGCTCGAACCTAAGTAGCCTATCCTCTTCAGTTTTAGTAATAACCCATGTTTCTGCACCGTAGGCTAGTACTGGCCTAATTAGCATCTTGTATAATTCTACCTTGATACTTCTACTTAGATATCTTGATCTGAGCAGGGGTACTAAGCCGAAATACGCCCTATTAGCACATTGCATGCTGGTTATTGTACAATATTATTATAAAAATATTAATCACCTCATTATATATCTTATAATCCAGTAAATTAGAGTAAACCTGGAATGTTTATATGGCGATAGCACGCTGATATTGCCGAGCTAGGATTTGAAAGCATTTGGCGCGTAAAGCTCGAGATGAAACACCAATTGAAGAAACTGGCCCTAAGAAATATGCCATGGGATGTGACATTTCTTAAAAAAAATAGCTATAAAGTCACTGACAACCAAGGTCATCTAAAGATAAACAGTATATGAATGTGTTGTAATCGAATTGGATGGTTATTATTAATAAATATATCTGAAACATAAAATATTGATACCCCTATGGTAGAAATGCTTCATACAAGAGTGACGAGCAATGACGGCACTGGCCATGTGACCCTGCGTTGGCACAGTTCGCCTCCAACCAGATACCGCACCACTACACACACATACACACACACACACACTCGCGCACTGCAAATAAACGCCAAGCAAGACACCACTACAACCATACCAACACTACACACCAACAATACATATATACACCGATATGAGCTCGCGTGAGATTGTGTGCGTACGGTGATTTTCCATGTGGACTAGTGGTGGGAGGTATAATCAAAGACTGTAGCACCTTTCCATTGAAAAAATAATCACAAACTAAAAACACAAATTAAACCATACACTTCGACATAAAAAAAACATAAAAACTGCAATAAGCGAGTACTACAGTCCCCTACTGTACTGGAGGATTGTGAAACGTGAAGAGGAGGAAGTGTTGTGTGCGCGCGAGCTCGGCACAAATACGCTCTAGCGTTTTACAGAAAAGAATAAACTCAATAATGGAAACTGTGAAATACATTTAATCATCGTAGGAATGAACTCGTAAGCTGTGCTTGAATTTAGATTGACGTTGTCGGCTATCGCGCCACGACAAACTCAACAAAAATATTTATACAGACAGCTGTGCGATTGTAAATCTTAATTAAAAATTGACATAGCAACAAATGGGATGATGCGGGTAGTATTCAATAAAGTCCAGGTAATTCTTCTACATATCGACTGCTCCAGAGTATAATATCGTAAATGCAAAAAAAAATCTGTGCGCTCTTAAGTCTTTATGGAACTGAGCCACATATTGTATGTATGAAACGTCAAAAAAATGTTGATTTTCAATCATTATTTAACCTATTAAGTGGGACCGACACTGATACAAATCAAATAGTACAAGTCTCTACAAGAGGTGAATCTTCAAATAGTATAATACCATTCAAAATTTAGACATTTATATAAATGTGTGATGATCGTCCGCAATGAATATACCTATACGCTTCCCCACTATAAAACACCAAAACGCATATTATCATTTTTAAACCTCTCTATAATAAACCCCGCAATCGAATAGACCTAATAATAATACGCAGAATAAAATAAACTGAAGTTTTGTATCGACTGCTCCAGCGTAAAATGTCGTAAGTGCAAAAAAAATCTGTGTGCTCTTAAGTCTTTATGGAACTGAGCCACATATTGTATGTGTGAAACGTCAAAAAATGTTGATTTTCAATCATTATTTAACCTATTAAGTGGGATTTTTTTGAAATAGTAAAATAGTCATATTTGACCGGCAACTAATGTAGATTCATCTATTATCTATTACACATTTCATGTCTCTGTCATTGGAGGTATTCAATTGTTATATGTTATAAATAATAATTAAACCGAGTGACACGTGACAGGCAGTGTTACCAGATTGAATATGTCGCTCAGTTTCATAAAAACTTAGGAGCACACAGATTTTTTTTGCACTTACGATATTATACGCTGGAGCAGGCGATATACAGGATCTCGCGGTGTTATCATTCAAATAGAATTCGCGGATTCCGACTGCGCATGCTCGAGACATTTTCAGCACAACATATTTCAGCAGACCTGTAACCGGTCACAATAAAATTATAATACATTTTAATACGATTATGACAATATGGCTTACACAATATTGTATGACGCATGGAATGAGTAAGTAAGTTGTGTTTGAATGAATGAAATAGATTTTTTAAAATATAAATAGTTCGATTGCCAAACAAAAGAAAATAAGTGTAGGCTGCATCAAAATATAAATTCGTATCAAAAGGTCTATTAGACTGCACTGAATAAGTGTGTTTACTCCCTGAATCAGTGCCGCATAATAGCAATGAGGCAGTAAGTTTATCCATATAATAAGATAAATTTTCCACGCTTATTCAAGGGCCCTTATTACTCTGTTTAATGTGATAGGCGTTTTATTATTAAAATAATTAATAAATAAAATTCTACATGGTATAGGTATACAACGTGGATTCTAATAAAGTTATTTTTTTTCAATTTATAAAGGTCTACTAGTTAATTTTATCAATTTTTAATAATATTTTTACACGCTTATTGCTCAGTAAGTATTTTATTGTTAAAATTCAATGCATAAATAAAATAGGTTTCTACGTGGTAAAGGTAGGTATACAACGTGAATTATTATTATTAAAGTTAAATTATTTTTCAATTTATAGGGGTAAAAATCAGCCCCGCGCAGTTCGAATTAAAGACGATTAATAAATTATTTTAAAATAAATGATTTTTTTTATTAATTAACAGACAGCAATAATAGAAATAAACAAATAATTATTATTCTTTGAAATTTAAATATGTACATAATAAAAACGAGGCACAAGTTTATATCAAAATTATTAGTATTTTTTTTACTTCAAGCTTTTACGTTAAATGTAATTATGTAAATATCATTTTATTTGACTTGCTCAAAACAAGGCCGGGTATTTCATATTTAGTAAACTTGTAATAGCTTAGTAAATGACGTCATCAACATTTCATTAGTGATAGTCGTATTAATGAAAATCTACTAAGCTAGTTAATATTAACTAAGCATGGAAAAACCCGGTCAAAGTATGTATAGGTTTAACAAGATTAAATTTAAAGAAGACAACAAAAAATGGTTAGAATTATGTCATAAAGTTTCATTTGCAATGTAACATCATTAATTTTTATACATGATAATCTAAGTTGTAATTAATATTATTTCTCTTCTTATAATGTAGACACCTTCATTTAATTTCATTTGTAGCGTAAAATATTGATTCATCGGAGTGTGGATAATATTGTGATAAGCATTAATAATATTTTAAATATTGATTTGAATTTAAATAAACACCATACAAAAGCTTTCATCGATACAATAATAGACATATAGTGAAACCTCGATATACGTCCTTAACCTGGTTCATATCCCTGGACGTAATTATATCAAACATATCTTTCTATATTATAAGGGATACCAGGAAAATTACACATGCTTCTACATAATCTTTTTTTTTTCATTGTTCTTCGTAAACGAAGGTCGTATATCAATAAAATATTTCTGGTCCTAACAGGATGTATATCTATCTACTTGTACGTGTGTATATCGGAGCGGACGAATATAGAGATTTCACTGTATTTTCAAATAATAATTGATTTCGGTATTAAAATAAATGACAGAATATAATAAAATTAATGCTGAATCAAAAAACATTAATTTACTTATTAGTATTATGGTGCAACCACACACTCGCGCGAATGCAATCGTACGAATGTTCGCGTGATTCCAATTTAATATTGTTAAATAATATTAATACTTGCAATATTACGCATTATGGGAATCCGATGATCATAGGATAATTCATTTAGTAACAATAATGGACAAGTAAAGGCAAATATTGACGAATGTGCCAGCCACACTGTCGCTATTCGTCTACATTCGCGAGTGTCTGTACGCGTCATTACACAAGATGCATTTCATATATTTTAGGAGCTTTAATGATATGCCAATAATATTATAAACATATCTTTAAAAGATCCAATAATTTTTTATAGGAAAAAAAAATTATACACCTTGAAAATCATTGTTTGATCAATGAGATAAAGCGGCTCCATTATTTATGTGTACAGATCTCGCTATTTAGACTGTTGGAGCCATGGCCCGCCGAAATATTTACAGCAATAGCCGAATTCAGAATAAGCAAGGCACCTGCGTCAGATAACTTCATGGTAAAAAACAGCAATTTTAACTAGCAGATTTTGACATTGATTTGATTGATAATATGCTAATCCTTTCATCAAAAAATATTTCATTAGAATGCACGATGTATTTATTCCATAGTCTGTCTCTACGTGAAATAAATACAAAATGTGTTTTATTCAACTTGAAATAATTAAATGTAAGGAATGGTACATTAAATGTAACACAACCACACCTTCATTAATGGTCCAAGTCGGCTAGTTAAACTTTTCAATTTTCAATTATTATTTTAAAAAGTTTGAGAATATTGCGTATTTACTTATTATGGTGATCGACTGCCTAATTTGAATTTGTATTATTATAAGCATACGTCATAAAATTCATGAAACAACAATAGTACGTAAACAAGAACATAACTTCAAACGGCACACGCGGTCAGCAACCTGAGACATTATGACAACATGGTATTTATAATAAATAGTTGTTGTTGATGCAACTACGGTCAGTGACCTTAGGCATTATGACAACATAGTTGTTATTGTTTTCATTTAAAATTGACCTTGAAAATGAATTTTGTTTTTGTTATTCTATGATGACATCATATATTCACTTACGCCTCCCGGGTTCGATTCACAGCACCGGAGTAACTTGGTAGATCTAGCTTAGCGATCTAGATCTTAAGTACTCATTGCTGTGTGGTGGCCTGGGAAACCACCTCTACTATATTCTCCCGTAAAAGCCAAGGTTACCTGGCCAACCCCTTATAAAAAAGGGACTCCCGCCAATAGGGAAGGCGTCACGGTATTGTATATATATTCACTCATTATAATAACCGAAGATTCACAAACTGTCATAGTAAAAAAAAATTATACGAAAAAAATCTTAGGCCCTTTAGTATATTTTTTAATGATCGCACTGGCATTACATAATTACTATAAAAAGATTTTAGTTTCAATTAAAAACAAGTTGTATATCGAAGATGCGGCATATCCATATAATCAGATTTAACACTCATTAATAGATACTATTCGAGATTTCCTTTATAATTATTCTTTTTGTGATGAACCAATTCGGCTTATTGGTTCGATTGTAGTAAAACAATTTAGCCAAGTAATATTATTCATGGTGATATAGTGAAATATTGGATAGGAGTACATAGTGTAGCTTCCCCTTTGCCCCATCCCCAAAATGTAGTTGTAGCTCTTGTATGGCCTCCACATCGAGACTAGTTGGTGTGAGAAGGGAGAGACGAATATATTCCATTTACTGTATGGTATTATAAACACTATAATAAATGTACATTTTCCGTTACTAAGACAAATAATGTGTTCACCAACGACAACTATTTTGGCGAAAATATGAATCAACTGGACTATTTTGCTAATAAGAAATTATCACGACGTCCATCGAGTTATATTTCAAATACAAAAGCATGCTACAAAACAAAGAGCTAAAAAATAGTAAAGTTAAAGATATAAAGGATACGTATTTACATCCCAAATAATTGAAATATTTATGATATCATTGAAGAATGTCATTATTACCTAACAATACAACCTCAAGAAATTACTAAAACAAGAATCTCATTCATTCTAGATACAACAACGTGTTAATTGTCTGTCGGTGATCTTAACTATTACTAGTTACACAGGTCATCGACTTAATAATCATTTCAGTATTTACCTTACAATCCAGGAAATCAAAGTAAATCAAGACGATCGATCGGGATTTTATTAATAATGACCGATCAAATCATTTATTCACTATAGTCGGATTTGAAATATTTGTAACCACGCTTTTCTTTTTTACCGATCGAATTTTATTCCCGATCTCCCAGTCGCAATAACCGATCAATTTTTTTTATTTATTCGGGATTTGAACCCATGACCACAATATTTGTAGCCACGCGCCTTATACCATGAGCTATTACGTTGATTAATATTCGTTTAATATTAAATTATAATATAATATTAAAGTACACACAGAGGTTTTTCACTACAAATTCACCTTATTACATTTCCAAACTCAACCTTTTTTTAATTTCAATTTCATACTTCACGTATTTCCATTAACCAAACAAATTGTATCGTTTAATTTAATGTGAAAAGCCTGTATATGGCATGTATTATGTGACAGTGAATCTGTATTAGTGAGATTATATTTTCCCCAGGGGTTTTTTTATAAGCTTTTGTATGTTTATTTTTTTTAACCAAGACCAATCTAATTATACGCGCAGTGAAAATGTACATTCAGTATTGAAAAAATATTATCACCTCATTGAAATGTCAATCTGAATAAAACTTTAATTTGATGATTATTTTTTTATTTTGTAGAGCGATTTCAATTTAGTTGAATATTTTTTTAAAAATAGCTTTTAATTTTAGGCAAACGGAACAAACTAATTACGATTATTACGAATGATTTCAAAAGTCATACACTATTCTATTATTTCTAAAGTAGTTTTCAATTATTCTGACATTTTTCACACTTCTGTTTTTTATCTTTCATGACATGATGGCTTTTGTATTAAATAACGTGGCCGAGAATACAATGAGTAGCCAAAAGATTGTCAAAAGCCCAAAATGATATACATCACCCGTTTATTTGAAAACTTCACAATACACCAAATAATGTGAATCAAATCACAACCTGTCCAATAGACGTCATCGGGTGATTTGAAAACTGGTTTTTTGTCATGTATTCAATATATTGAAATGATATTTTTATAAATTCACCTAGTGCAAATATCATAAGTAGGTACTTTTATCAAGCGTCAACATAGTGGTTATTAATTTAAAGAAGATTTTTCTGGCTTTTTATAAGACATCATACATTATTATTTGAACTGATTTTTTCATATCAAGTATTTGGTTTGTTCTATAATCTATATTGTATAATTAAGAACACTTTTCAAGCAAGTCGTCGTGGACAAGTAAGGAGGTTTTTAGGCCGTCAGTTACTTCACCATAGTATGGCGTGGCGTGATAAACCAAACAAAGCCTCCAATACATTTCCAAAATAACAACATTATGTAATTAAATCTAACAGAGGATATTCAATCATTGACAATTTCTACTACGCGATTAATAAAAAGCTTGTTTTTTAAACAAGGTTACACAGTGACGAAGAGCTTTGAGTTGGGTAATGCAAAAATCATAATTATTTGTTTAATATTTTTTACATCGATTTTATGTGAAAGTACAATCCTTTAATTAATTGTGACACTATTAAATTCAAAATACATCCTCAGCAGTCCTTTTAGTAGCTCATCGATCAATCCAGTGCATTTTCAACTGTATAGAGCTGTATTTTATCGATTACTGCACTAATTTATCTTTTGATGCCTCAATGGACGCTGGGTAATTAATATAACACTCATACTTAACAACTTTCCACAAATAATGGTCCAAAAGGGTTAAATAGCAGCCGCGCAGTGGCCAATGCATATCGCGAAACCTAATTTTCTTGCACTTTCCGTAGTATAGGGGCAAATGCTCTACTTTTGGACACTGATATACTTTTCAACTTTAAGATTTTTTTTCTTAAAGATGAATAAAGATAAAAACTTTATTGTTTTAATTAATTACGCGTTTTCGTCCAGAAGTACGACACCGGTATCTTACATCTGGACAGGTGTTCTACTTCTGGACACAGCAAATAAAAATAATCATAATTTAAATTAGGAATGCTTTCATTTAAAAAATAATTTTACTTATGATAAACAATACAATTTTATGACATAAAATAATAAATATATATTTGGAGAAAAACATTCACCGTTTTAGAAATAAAATTTTGATATTTCTCAACATGTTTCAACTGACAATCGATTGATTTCGTAAACTGTATGTAGATATTGAGTATCTTAACGACTTTTCATAATATATATGATATTAATATTCCCATACTAAAAATAAAAAGTATTTCAAAATGCAAGTACTAAATGGATCTTTCTGTATAAGGGAAAAATTCCAAAATGACACTTATATCAATGAATTATATATAATATGAATATATTTTACTTAAAATGGAATAAGAGCTTAGCATATAAATCTTACGACGATATTAAAAATGTGTTTCCTTCTCATTTAATCAATAATAAAATTGGTGGTGTTATAAGTCTACTCGCTAATTCCATTCAGGATATTAATCCTTACCTTCGTTTAGTACACTTGCTCAATATAAGATTACAGAATACCAGATTTATTTATAAGGAGATAAGAGGTAAGGTTAGTAGGATAAGTTTGAAATTAAACGGAATTTATTCATCATACAAAAAATCAACATTTTTTGTAGTCATATAATATATATTGGTTAGTAAACCAGAGAGCAAATGACCAGGTTAAGAAAGCAATGATAAAAATAGGAAGTATTTAAGTATTCAAAAAAGGTGTGTTGACAGTGGAATATGAACCTTATACCAACGAATCTTCGCTGAGTCCGAAAACCGAAATAGGCTGTATTTGAACCTCAAAAATTAAACAATATAATACTTAATTAACTACATTTTGTATAGGGTTTTTTTAATTTAAAATTACGTCATAGCAATTATTTAGAAGTGTAAATTATCAGAGAAATACAAAAGCGGCTTGTGGTAAAATGTATGTTATTTTTATAAATAAATAAAAGTGAACTACGAACTTGCCTACTATTATAATAATTATGTTTTTGTCGATATCTTAAACCAAATGTAAATATTTATTTTTTATATTTGGTTTAAGATATTATCCTTGTATTTGAATATTTTTCATTGCTACGACACAACACACCATCGACGCCGATAACTCAATACGACATGTAATCAGTTTACTCTACCTTATTATATGTATTTGCTGAGATTAAATTGTTTTTGAAGATTTTTTTTATGTATTATTAACTATTCTGATTTGCTATGAATTATATAAAATTAAAAGTGTACATATTTGGAAAAGATATGCATGGATAAGTTCAGACGCCACACCTGTCGACCTTGCCAATATCTATCCATCATGAAACAATAAAATTGTTCCAATCTTTAACAAAATAACATATTTTTAGGTACTCATGAAATGAATGATGTATACTTTAACAAAATTTATAAAATATTTTTTCACAAACACCCGTTATAACGTAACAGATCTTACTAAATATAACGATGAACTACAAGCGTATATCTTTTATAGAAAAATAATATGCTGTAGAGATAATTTCAGCTTGAATGCTTGCATTTTCTGTGTAGATACGATATTAGTAATTGTTTAGAATTTAACATAATATCCATATCATAAAAGTGTTGAACATTAATAAAGCCTTTTATCTAAAGCGTGTGTTATTTACACAAATATATTATGAAATGTGTGTTCTGTAGGGACTTAAAGTATAATATATGTAATTATGTGCTATTTCTTTTACGATCATATATTTATTTTTGCATTGTGAGACCACTTCGCGTAGTCTAGATCCTATTTCTGTAAAAATTTCGGCGGTCCATGGCTACAACAGTCTTATAGTCTTATAGATCTGTCGACGTAAACAGTGTCGCCATTATATTTCATCAAATAACTGACTACCTACCTACTTTCGAACTGTATAATAAATTACTTAATTTTTTTATTCTTTTACACCACTGAATATCATAAATTGGTTTGTCTTGTGGCTCCAGAGCCGCTGTATGAATTTATTAGATTATATAACGTGAAAGGAAAAAAAGAGTTGTTCACTCTGAATGTACACTGTTATTAGTAATTTCCAACATTCTCCTTCGTTAGTGTTACTTGTGAAGACATGTGATTATATTATTATCCACTCGCAGTGTATTTGTTTGTTTTTATTAATTTATTATTAAAAATGGCGGACGTTTTGCAAGGCATCGAAATAAAGAGAACAGAGCGAAACTTGTCTCAGTCAGCGTCTTTTTTATCGCTATTGTTTTGCGCGAATGTATTTTCGTGTTCAATTACCACACAAAAATATTAATAAAAACGATGAAGCATAAGGAGTTGGCCACGTTAACAATTATATATATTATTATAGGTATGTTTAATAAATTATATATATTCCTGTTATTATAAAATACATACATTTCAATTTAACCTCCACGATGGAGTCGGTACCCGACGAGGTGAACAGGCGACCTGGTAACAACGGCCAACGCTCGTTATACGCTGCGTTGTATAAATAATAAATATAAAAATAATTAAATGACGATTTATATGCCATTATGACATACACTCACATTTTAAAATGTAAACAGTTAAAGCATCAGATGATCCCGTCATCGGCGGGAATAGTCGGGCGTGTCTGTGGACGCAGCGCCATATTCAATAAATAAACGTTGCCAGTGTTGAGTCCTTATTTATATTATTAAAACATTTATGTCCTAAGATTTTATATTTAATATTCCATATGTAAAATAAAGCAGTTGAATTTGATAATATATTTATTATATTTTTTATTAGAATAGTGAGCGTGCCGACAATGTTGAGCTTTCTCTGTATCGGCCATATTCATTGTAATAGTGTTAGTGAGTCGTGCTAGAGCTTTTAGTATTGGTGCGTGTACGAATAGAGCTTGGTAGTAGTGGTGTACACGCATACGCACCGCACGCACACACTCTCAATACAATATTATATTGAATACGGCCGTTTTAGTACGATGGAGAAATAATCATAATGACCAGCGTAATAGCTTAGGGGATAAGACGCGTGGCTACAAATACTGTGGTCATGGGTTCAAATCCAGCTCAAGTAATTTTTTTTTAATTGATTTGATCGGTTATTACGACTGGAAGATCGGGAACAATATTAATAAAATCCCGATCGATCGTCTTGGCCCAGGTATACTCTGATTTCCTGTATTGTAAGGTTAATACTAATAATTAAGTCGGTGACCTGTGTAACTAGTAATAGTTAAGATCACCGACAGACAATTAACACGTTGTTGTGTATAAAACATTAGATATCGCATTGCATATAAGTCGTATAAACCCGTCTTCTCTCCTATTCGATTAAGGCATAAGTGTGTCTACCTCACTCAACACGTTACTGAGTGTGGGTGTGACAATACTTTGGCGATTTAAACGCAATAATATTTTAAACATGTTAAAGAAGTACTCAGCGTTCAAAACTAAGCCTAGATGTATTTGAGTGTATGTTTGAGTCCATATGACATTTAGTAACAATGCATTTACCCATTTTACGAAGAGATATGTTTACAGTATAATGTTTGCCAGGTAACTCATGTTTTTGGCTCCTTGATGTACTTGAACTAAACACGCATTTAGCCACTCATCTTATGTTTATGTGTATGATATTTAATTACTTTATTGTTTCGGTATTAACGAGTGTGATGATCTAATATTTTTGTTAGTTTGTGAGCTTTTATAGTTTAATTTCCGCGGGTCACCCATAGCCATCTGTCGCTGTGTAAGCTCCACTACGAGTGCATCAGCCTTTATCCCCGCCCATTCCCATTATAACATTTTCGCCGATCGTTTAACTTAAATAATTTATTATATATTATTTTCCATGATACATATATTATTTATATTCGTTATAAGTTTTGACGCACCTCCAAGGCTATACACGGTCAGACATCGCCTACGTCAGGATTGTTCTGAGCATGCGCACTACTCCAGTGGCTCTCGACTGTGGCGCGTGAATATTGTACGAGCCACACATTGAGCATCACTTTTAGCTCATTTATAATATAAACATTTTTTAATAAAATACAGTCACTGTGCACTGACAAAATCTTTTGTTTAATTTAAATAGATATTTGTATTTGTTGAATCTCGCAGTGCATTTGTGCAATATGTACGATTCAAAGCTCCAGCGTATGTAAAAATAATCCACCCGTAAATATAATATGTCATCGATGACGCTGTAGCATCGTCATTGATTGGTTCTCCGTGACGATATAAATAGTATTTTATACACAGTTTACTATGGAGTTATAAATTCAAGTATGTATCATTTTAATTTACATGGAGCATTGACGATATATTTTCAAAAACGAAAATGTTATCGAAACTCGGTCCCTGCCGCGCCCGACTCTACTACATCAACGCAGGGGTTGTAAACATAAATAAAATTGCACATCCTTTATCATTTATACACAAACACATTTTGGCTAAAAGCTTTGAGTTAGTATTCTCTAGTCTAGTTAGGAAGTTTTTAAAAGAATATGTAAAATACAGTAGTATTACATTATTTGGTAAGTAACTTTTTTCCTAAAAAGAGGACATAACACTATTAAAACGGTTTAGGGATTGATTCTCATAAAATAAAATACAGTGGCGCCTTGAGATACGAATGCACTGACATACGAATGTATTAAGATAGGACGAATAATATTCGAAGTTTTCTACCTCGACATACGACGAAAAATTTAAGATACAAATTTTAATGCGCGATAATTTTATAGATGATCGCCGCATCGTTCCTTCTTCACACGTAGCTGTGTTATTCGTTGTGTTGTGCCTTGTTTTCGTGCAATTTTAAATTGCTTTGAGATACGATTGTTTTGACATACGACGATGATCCCGGAATGAATTAAATTCGTATCTCAAGGTACCACTGTATTGTTGTTTGAAAGAGAAGTATATCACTACCCGTACGTTGTTCTTAATTGAATGACAAAAATTCTATAGTATAATTGCATCTCCCCCGCGCTTCTGTATAATTTCAGAATGTACAGATTCATATGCGGAAAGAGAGTGATTGAATATATGTCTAAGTCGGCACATTTCGGGTGTTACGCTTGGTATTCCTAGGCGTGCGTTTCCGTAAACGTACACCGCAAAGACGGTAAAAAGAGTTGTTTTGCTGTACTTTTGATCGTTTTTTGTTAATTAGTGCCTCGCCCGAGGCTCATACGAGGCTTTAACTAACAAAAAATCAATCATAAGTGTAGCTAAGTAACTCTGCTATCGTATTTACGGTGACGTATGCCTGGGAATCCATTACTTTAGAGATTGATTTTTATAAAATTGGAAATAATTATTTGATGACCATGTACATCTTGATGATCAGGCTTAGGACTGTCATTTTTATTTGGACCCTATATGAAATGGAAAATATGGAATTATTTTACTTCATATATGATCTTCGTTTGGAATACGACCCGCATGCGTTATAGAAGAGAAACAATCAATGTAAAAAAAGGAAATAAAGACGTGATTATGATAAATGGCATGTTATTTTCTTTTTATTTTTTATTGGAAAAATATGTTTGATATAATATGACATGTATAGTATATGTCCTGTTTGGAAAAGTTATTAATTTTGTAACGTATATGAAGATTCCACTGCTATGTCAAGTCTCATTTAAATATTTTTGATATGTTTTTTTTTTAAATAAAATTGAAACGTTATTTTCAAATTTTATATAAAATTTACAAATATTTATTCAGGACAATTGAAAGTGTGAGAATGCAACGGTTGACTACGACTGTGAAAGCTAGGAGAGGGGATGCGGTGGGGTTGAAGAGTGAAGAGGGGAACAGCGCTAAGAGGGGGTAACACGAATCCACACACTTTTGTTCGCATTCAGCCAGCGGCTGTCCAGATCTTCAGTTGTGTCTTCTTCGTCACTAGTGATTCTTATAGGTTCTTACACTTTGTTTTGAAGGACGGTATTTAAAAAAATCATTGAAACACACATTAAACAAGAGAGCAAGTTATTGTATTTCCTTAACCGCACCGGTGGATACTATGACCAGGTGCAGGCAACCTTTAATAGGGGATGCACTTTTTGAGATGCCGCTACAAATGATAAACTACTCTCCCCCGCCAAATATAACCTCAAACACCCAGTGTATTTTTTATACGCATTTTATGCTCGATTTGATGGTGAGTATTTAGACATTTCACTATTTGTCATTTAGTAAATACACTTTTACTAAAGTTTAAATTATTTCAGAATACACCGCAGTGAATATTATTAATATTTTTCCGATGAACAATTCGTCTCCAATGGAAGACAATATTTCGGCTGTGGCGTCTCTGTGTAAAGACATTGAGGAACAATCTGAACCATCCAGTGCTATGAAGGATCTCGAAGAACCTGTGATGGCAAGTGAAACAAAGCCTCCCTGTAATAGTGACAGTTTTATTATAGTGAACGATGTAACTTCTGACTGTGAAGGTGCTAAAGTTGATATAGACTTTATTCATGATTATGAAGATAGTAAACCGGAGGTTGCTTCGGCAGATAGTGAAGATTCGGCTCTCGGCAGCTTACCCTGTGAACCCATCACTTTAGCGGAGACTGAAGAAGAGCCACAAGATAGGTCTGATGGAAGTGATTCTGGCTTGGGATGTGAAATCACTGAAGGATCTAACGCTCAACAGACATTTTCCGAATTACAAACTAAAGTTAACTCTATTTGCACCTCTGAAACTGGTCACTTTGAACGGTTGAACAGTGCGTCCGACGACGTAAATAAAAATTTACTTAAAACTACTCCGGTGAGTGAATCTATTCAATCTGAAAAGCTTATCGAATCAAAGGTGGAACTTGACACAAACCAAGGGGAGAAAAAAGTTTCCAAAAGCAATTTAAAACGAAAACTTGATGCTGATTATGATGATCAACCATCTCTTCCCAAAAAGAAACGAGGAATCACTTTTGACAATGTCACAGTGTACTATTTTCCCAGAGCTCAAGGGTTTACATGTATTCCATCTCAAGGTGGCTCGACTCTGGGGATGGCTAATCGACATACACATTCCCAAAAGTTCACACTGACTGAGCATTCCATGGAGCAGAGAAGATTACATCGACAAATTTTACAGCAGCTACGGTGTGAACAATCATTACAGAGTTCATCAGTATCATCCAGTGATTACAGTGATTCTGAAGATGAACCGAGTGAACTATCAGAGTCAGAGTTAGATCTAGACAGTTACTACTTTCTTCAACCAGTCCCAACGAGACAGCGACGATCTTTGCTACGTGCAGCAGGTGTACGGAAAATAGAAGGAGGAGAAAAAGATGAATGCAGGGACATACGTGTATCAAGAGAACAATGCGGTTGTGGCTGCAAAGGGTACTGTGATCCAGAAACATGTTCATGTAGTCAGGCCGGAATTAAGTGTCAAGTCGATAGGCTGAATTTTCCTTGTGGATGTAGTAGAGATGGCTGTGGAAATACAACGGGCAGAATCGAATTTAATCCAGTTCGTGTCAGAACTCATTTTATTCATACATTAATGAGATTAGGACTAGAAAAGAAGTCTGAAGAGAATGCATCCAAAGTTGAAAATTCCAGTGAAACAACACATTGGCAGGATTCATCCAATAGACTCGCCGCAACTTATAATCAGACCGAGCAATTAAACAGTAGTAATACTATAAAGTACAATAATATGCTTAGAAATACAATGACAGCGGAAACTTGTGTGAGCAACGGAACATTCAATAATGTTCAGTATGATATTTCAATGAATGCGACACCGAAAATGAGTACAAACATGCAAGAATCTCTAGATTTGTACAGCTTTAGAGACGAATGTTATTCAGATGGACCAAAAACCTCTAATCAACAACCGTTAAATACTGAAAGTTATTGTTCAAATATGGTGAAAACAAAAAATGGCACATCATATAGCGAATCCAGCCAGATGAACTATTCTAGTAGTTCTGGAACCCCATTACCCAGATTTTCATGTGAATATAGTAGTTATTCAAGTCATAATGAATATGGAAATCAGAATCAACAGTTTTCAGCTTCAAGTTTTGAAGACTTCTCACAACAACACCACTCAAATGTTTTCAATCATTACAATTCAATGTATATGCAAGAGTATGAAGCAAAATGCAATCAAGAGTCCACATCCACAACATCTAGTTCAGATTATCACAATAATTCTCAAACATACAACGGATATAGACCTCCAGAATTGTGTTATGGGCCAATGAATGAGAACAAGGATTCAACTCTATATACAAATTTACACACTCCCGCATATCAAATGAATAGTAAATTAGAGCCTTTCTCTGAACTCATACAGGGAAGATATTCGTATACAACTTTTGAAAATACAGTCCAACATTCCGGAGCTGAAACACCACAATCCGATACCACTGTTGATCATTCTAATGTGTCAACTAACTGTCAATTATCAAGAACTAGCAGCACAACAACAACAGAAATCAGTTCAAACAATAGTGAGAGTGATGAAAATTTTGGTGAGATTATAAAAAAGACTATGGTGGAAACTGTTTCCGCATAAACTCACATTTAATTATTATCCTGTAAATACCTTAAACATTATTAAATTTTTAATAAACATATTTGAAAAATTGCACTTGTTGTCATTCTAATCAAAATACATATTTGTATATTAAAATAACAAAACCAAATGAAGAAAGTAAAAGTCAGTAATTATTATTATAGGGATTAATTATATAATTATAAGTAATAATAAGGATACTTTATTGCATTTCTGATCACATATTATATAATATGTAGGTATTTTTAATATATATACATACACATAATATAAAAATATACTTGGAATTAATTTGTAGAATTAATGTTAGTATAAATGTCATCTGGTAGACTCGCCTTTGGTGATCTTTGGACAGAGTATTTTAACTTGATGATCAAAACCACCGCATATGATATAACTGGAATCATCTGCTAAAGCTATGCATGAAACACTTTCTGTAAAATGATTATATTTTAATCATCGTAATTCCAATAAACATTTAATATGTATTTTAAAACCTATTTTGCTACCTTTATAAACAGGAATTTGAAGAACTTGTATTACAGTTTGTAGATCCCAAACAAATAATGATCCTTGTGTTCCCCCTAGATACAATATTTTGTCATTGTTCCATGCTAGACTGGAAATGCCTTCAGGTAAGTGTTTACTCATTACCTTTGAAAAAATAATAGTTTATTTTCTAATTTAATATGTATATAACATACTTTATCTTACTTGACAGTTGGCCACCATGTCCGTAACTCTCAATTCTCCATCAATACTACAAGTGATCAATCTTTTGTCATTCCAAACAAATATCGATCCAGTAATTGCTGAACTATGTCTCGACAAGTTCATTTTCAATAATTTCGTAGACAAATCCCACAAATAAATGTCTCCATCTTCGGTTCCGGACATTAACAAAGAATCCCTAAGCATAAACAAAAATAAGTTATTCTGCCTTGAATTTAGTATTTTGCAAAAAAAAAATTACCCATTTAATGCCAAACTAGTAATTTTCGATTCATGATCAAATGAAGCAATAAATTTTAAGCGCAAACGAGATGATCCTTTGCCAGTTGTGAGTGTCCACACATTTACTGCGCAATCCCAACCACCAGATATCAAAATTTTATCTGAAATTGCATGCACACACATGGAAGTCTTCAAATAATTGAGAAAAATATTATTTTCTAACATTAACAGAGTTTTATTTTCACAGAGAATGACCAGTGGTAAGAACTACCTGTCGACATTATATTTTTATGTATTTACTTAAAAATTTATTTTATTACCTTTTGGGGACCACAGTAAAACGTCAACAGAGCCATTGTGAGCTCTTAGGGTGTCTTCTATTCTTCCATATTCAACATCATATAAAATTCTACAAATTAACTGCACATTTAGCATAATTATAAAAAAGTATATACACAAAAACAATTCTTACATATCATTATTCCAAGATCCAACAGCAATTATATTTTCTTGGATTTGAACACAAGAACTCAACGGCATGCTCCCCAAACGAATACTCATTATTTGTTTTTTTTCTTTTAAATTGTACATTTTTAACAACCCATCGTGGCTTACAGAGACAGCAGAGATTTTATCTGATGAAATTAATACACAACTAACTTTATCACGATGTGAATCAAATGCATAGAGAATTTCTAAATCTTCAATAGATGTTTTATCTTTTATGTTTTCACCATCTGTATTGTCATATTTGAAATCTACAGTCAGAGGTCTAGTTATTTTCATGGGTGTTTTTTTAACATGTGGGGTTTGAAAAATTTGTTTTGGGATTTGTCCAAATTCCATAATTTGCACTTCTAAAGCATGTCGATCATTCATATCCACAATGTCATCTAAATTGACAGCTCCTTCATAGCAAAGATGATAAAACACTAAAAACAAGTGATTATTAAGTTCTGAACTCATTTTCATTAAATGAAAAAAAATGATAGGTAATTACCATTATTAGATTTTATAGCTTCACTGCCTCTTTGTTTGTAACCAAATATTAAATCTATCCAATGGTGCAAATTTCTCGAAACAATATCAGATTCAAGTGCATTTCTCATAATTTGTATAAAGTCTTTAGGTGATTTAGCCCAAGGTGGCAAATCTACATCATCAACTTTTGTTGAATCGTGTTTATATCCGAAATTAATACCATATTTGTTCACAAGGAAATCACCTCCATTGTCAACATCATAGAATTCTGGTATCAACTCCTAAATATTTTTTAACAAATAAAAGTAAATTTAATTGAGTTAAACAAAAATATATATAATTTTCATACACTCACTTTAAAATCAGACATATTATTGAGACAATTCTTATACACGTCAGATAAGGAATTAAACATTCTATCTGGATGATCAAACCTCCCATTTTGAAGACAAAGCATATATTGTGGATAGATTCTAACCTGAATATTAATATTATTAGAAAGAAAATAAAAAAATGTAATGAAAATGGAAAATTACCAAATAAAACAAGACAAGGCCAGGCGCCGAATAGTGAGATCCGTACAGAAACTTTGGTGGACCCATTTCGTCATAACGTTCTTTAAGTCGTTGAAATCTTTCTTCATTTAAAGCTCCTATGGGTTTACTTAAATCTCTGTATAAATCTTCATTTTCAAGGTCAATTTCGGTTGAGGTGTAGTCATTTAATACCCAAGGAAAGATTGGGTACTGTGTCAAATCATTTTTTGTACGGTCAGCCAGACTATAAATAAAAAATATTTATACATTTTATAAAAACTCATACATTAGTTGGACAAAATTTTCAAAAATTCACCAATTTAGATATAAGAGATAATCATAATTAGATATAATTCCATTTTGCCATTTCATTGTCATTTCACTCTGTTCGATGGTGTCTAATTGTAATGTCGGTTGTTTCATTATTTCAGAATGAATTTTATTGCGATCAGATTCTTTACGAAAGGATAAATATAAATGAGGAGTATCCAAATCTTCATTATATATTTCAAGTCCCTGTCAAAATAAATTTTATTATAAAAAAAACAGTTTCACAGTAAGAAACCTTTCATTTTGGACTTGCCATTTGTTTTAAAAGAAATCTCCTTTTAAATATTCTTTTTATCTTATTTAATTTAATTTTCAATACGGGATACTGTGAAATTGAAACAAACAGATTGATAAGGATATGTTACATGACATGAAACTATAAAAGTGAGGACTTACACTTTCAATATTGTTACACGCTTGGAAGAATAAAGTTTTAGCAGTCAATACCACTTTACCAGGATTTTGCACCAAAGGTGTGATCCTTTCCGCATCCATCTCTAGAATAATAGTGTCATAGATATCGTCCAGCCAGAGAGGATCAAATTTCATCCTGGAATAACGAGAGTGACAAATAGTGGCAATCATACTATTCTGCTCACAAGCGTGCAGTGAGGAAGCCCTTTTCAACTGATTCATCTGTTGGACGCAATCTCCCGAGGAACCATAATTTAATGCGAAGTAAAAATTTTTTTCTTCATGGATAAATTTATAAGGAGCTATTATATTTCCTCGCAACATGAGAACGTGCTGGCTACAAACTAACTTTATGCCAGTTTTAGTTTTATCAATCACTGAACAGTCTTTAAAGCATATTTTTAGCAGGGGTTCGGATCTCTGGCCCTCGAAAACGACAGATTTGGAACACAACTTGAGTCTGCCCGAAAATTCCTCAGAACTATTTCTATCCTTAACTAAAACCACCGAATAATCTTCGAAATAAATTTCCCCCGGTTCCAACAGGAGCAAAGAAAATCTGAAAGCAATTGCAGTCATATAAATAATAAGTGAAATTGAAGAACCATCTAACTGAGAACTGACCTCTCTCGCTCCATCCTTCAACGGTTTTGACGTTTCTTCAACTATACATAGCACAATAACATCAGATGTTTGTATCTATAAATAAATCTAAATGTATAGTCGAGTTTGCACATATTTATCTATTGCGAATAAAAAAAATAGATCCATATGTTTAAAATATATCAAATAAATTAAAAAACAAGTTTGATTATGTGAGGACGAACAGCCATAAAGGCTAGAAAAGCGGCAACGGCAAAAGCGGCAGTGCAAAATGTGGCAGCAGCGTTCGGCAACAAATTTCCCGACCAAGTTATGGCATCTGGCGACAGAGGGAGGGGCGGGGCTTGGCTGGTCCTCGCAAGGCACTCTCATGATTAACAGTACCCAGCTGAGCAGTTACCTGGAGAAGGACACGTCCTTGTTCAAGACCCGCCGACTCTCAAGCTTCATCCGCCAGTTGAACCTGTACGGCTTCAAGAAGCTTAGCCCCGCCTACTTGCCCCCGGAGTATACTTACCCATTCCTCCGCGAGAGTGAGCAGTTCTTCCATCCTTTGTTCAACCGTAATTCTCCCGAGCTCGTCCGCAAGATAGAGCGCGGTTCCTCGTCCAGCTCTTTCCTCTCTAAGCAGGTTTCCCTTATTTTTTAAAATCCCTTCCCTCATAATTCCCGTATTTTACGCTCTTCCGTTACAGAAATTCATAAAGAAAATAGGAAACTGTGTTCTTCCTAGCCAAAATTTACTTAAAGCAAGGAAAAATTTAAAAAGAGCCATTTATGATGCTCTGCTCAAGGCAGAAGGCAAAGGCTGTGTTGACCATTCTGATAAAAATGACAAAATATCACAGCAAGAACAATACGAACATAATGCAGAGCCAGAAGCACCTCCATCTCACTTATACTTTGAATCTTCCTACGACGATTGTGTCAGCTTTGAAGAAAATCAAGGTAAAACCAGTTATTGATATAATTTTCTGATTTTGAATTCTAATCTATATTTGAAATTAAAAAATTTCAGCTATATCTGGTGATATTAATGAATATAGTCATTCCTTGTTAGTATTTTTTTTACATGAAACCTCGACAAACTTATAATGATTAATGCCTTCATTATTTTTTTTAGAAATGTTCCTATAGAAATAGTATCTTTTAATGATAATGAAATATCCATTCAAGAAAATTCGTCTGAAAGTGGCTCTATTATGATTGAATTAATTGATGAAAGAGATTTCAATGAATCAAATATTTATGTAGAGGAGAAAGAAAATATAGAATTACCAATGGGAGATCTGAAATATATGCAATTGCCCAAGACTGATATTATAATTTCGGTAAGCTGTTTCAGAAAAAATTCTCTCATATTTGATGCAACCATTACTTACTTCTCGATCCTTCTATCCTGCAAACTAGGCTTTAAAGTCCAATGTATACAGTTATGGGTAGAGTATACTAGAGTTGGTCTATGTAAAAGTTTAGTCAAATAAACGAATAGTTTTTATTTAATTGGTACTCTATTCCGCCCACAGATATATTATTTACCCTATTTTCTTTCAACATGTCATACGATGTTGATCTTGGGCATCATCAAATTGACTCATTCACCCTGCGTTCTTAGTCTGTCGAACTTGTTCATAAAAACCTTATTAAATTTAAGAGTTTCGTATAATCAGGAAGGGATTCACTGTTTGCCCGAAACTGTCCCCATCTATCACAATTTTCCCCATTCCTACTCATTTCCATGAGTCAGTAACCAAATACACAAATTCCCTAATGCTTGTTTTGCTATGCCTTGACTCTTAACAGTTCCAAAAAACGTTAATAAATAAAGTTTGATTAAAAAAATCTAAAATTTCAGACTGGAGACAAATCATTGGCAGACAATGAAGCGATGACGGATCCATACAAGTATAACAATATTCTAGATAATAATCAAGAAGATATAGTAAATAGTCACGATTTTGATTATATTGATTGGTTCAATTTGTAAATAAGAATTACCCTTTAATGAAATGTTACCTTACACTTATGTATAAAATATTTATAGTATAAAAAACTATTATTGAAAAAAGATTATTTATTTTCATTGTTTTTTGTTTTCAATAAAAATACAAATTATAAACTGTTTAACCAGACTGTTTCTTAAATGTATTTTATAGCCCCTTCACTATATCACTTCTTTTGCTTCTTTTTCTCCGCCTCCTCCTCCTTTTCGGCTTCAATGATCGACACAAACTTATCTATTGTGTCAGCGTCCAACATTTGAATAGGCTTACCTCTCTTCATTACGGCTATTTCGAGGTTCTTTTGACCTGACTGCACTACTTCGAGTAGGGCACGTATGGCCAACTGTCAAACAAAGAAATGAAATTTATTAAATCCAGTACTTATGATTTGAATATATGTATATATTCCAAATGGTATTGAATAATTACCTTTACTGAGCCTTCTTCAGTTGAAACAACTTCTGAAGAATAGTGTTTCTCTAAGAATTCTCTGACAGTTTTAGCAGATCGACCGGTGGCATTGGCTTTCCACTCAAAGTATATTCCAGATGGTTCTGTTTGGTAAAGATGAGCTTTTCCATCGTAATCAAAACCTCCAATGAGACAAGATATTCCAAAAGGTCTTCGGCCGTTACTCTGTGTATACTTGTGCTTGAGTGTGGCCAAGTATCGGGTGATGTACTCCAGAGTTACAGGATCTTCCACAGTCAATTTGTGAGATTGACATTCAATTTGAGCTCGGTTAATCAAGATTCTAGCGTCAGCGGTTAGACCGGCAAAAGCCATCACAACATGATCATCCAAAAGGCAAATTTTCCTAACGGTTCTCTCTTCTTGCAACTTAGCTACTGATTTCTTTTCAACCCCCAAAACTACAACATCTTCACCTCGAACACCAACCTAAAGATAGAAAAATAATTTAATTCGAGTTGAGGTTATATGTCTGAAATGAGTAGGTATATGTGAATCAATAAGAAAAGTATTAGTCAAGCGTGGCTTAGCTACCCAAGAGGCAAGTGAAGTGTAAGGGGATGAAGAGTACAAGGGTAGAAGACAAGAAGGCAAGAAGGGCAGTTACCGCTGTGGATCCTTTGCTGACAGCTTCCTGGGCGTACTCCACCTGCAGCAAGTGTCCGTCCGGAGAGAACACAGTGATGGCTCTGTCATACCGGGCCGACATCTTCACTCAGACTAGTTCTTGTCTTCCTTTAATATTAATTCCAATCTAAACCACTTTCGGACTCGCCGGCCAACGAAACTGACAATCACGAATGCTTCGTAATGCTGGTGTTGCCAATACCACATGTCAACATATATAAATATGTTGATTGTACTCGCGTTCTACAAAAGCATATTGTATAAGCATTACAACAAAATAAACAACATGATAATAGGCGTGAGATTGCTATATTACAATTAGAAACAAAACTTTTAAAAAGCGTGCAATACTGCAAGAAGCTTTAAAGAGATGTGATTACACATTATACCAAGTACTTCTTATTACAGATCTATTAAATACAATGGTAACTCTTATAAATAAAAAACATATGTATATCTATCTTACATGGGTCTTCCTGCTAAGTCAGAAATGTTAATCAATTTATTAAGAGGAGAACTTTCCATCACACTTTTATGATTTTTTATAGAAAAATTAAAATCACTGAGAGCTGTGGTAAAGAGTAAAAACATCATAATAATCAAAAATCATTTATTCCATATTGATATGAAAATAATTGTACAAATTTACTGTACCGAGAAACTGAAATGCACAGCCTTTTCACACTTCATTTTTTTAGTAATTGTACATTTTATTCATGCCTCTCCAAATATCTACACATATGCTAAACAATATAATTAAAAAATATTGTAATCTGTAAAACAGTCATATAATACTATACAAAAAGAAAATAATAATTAAGATTAAAACAATTTTACCTAAAAAGAATAGTATTTCAATTGCAGCATATAATTCTTATTATTATTCTTCTTTAAATAAAGAAAGATGTAAAACAGTTAATTATTTTGAATTACAATTCATGAGAAAATTCAAACTATATAAAATCAACAATTTCATTTACTCGATAAAAAATGTATAAAGTAAGTTTGTGATAGTGAAAACGTAATAATAATATGAAAAAATATTGAAATACTTCAATGTGTTAATTCCTAGCTATAAAAATATGAATCTATAAGAAACACATAAACTACATACATATTTACATCGCATCATAAATATTAAAATGGTTCATATGTTGTCAACATGCAATTGATAGTGTGGAGTGGAACTCTTCCAGATATTCATCGAAAATTATCTATAATTATTCAATTTTATATACATGCATTATCTAAATATAAAAAACAACTAGTTGAACCTTTTGACTAAATACATATATTTAACAATTAGATTAATCCATTTCTTCAGGAGGTCTTTGGTAGACGGGCCCAAACTTCATCATGTATTTCTTAATGAATTCTTTGCTTTTCTGTTTTACAGAACTGTTACACTGAAGCTCACATATGTCCTTGCAATGTTTCAATTCTTTCAACATTACGAAATGTGTTAGCTGAAATACAATTAGCAATATTGAATAAATTTGCTAATAATAAATTAAAATTGTAACAATGAAATAAATAAATATTACCTTGCGTGCTAAATGTTTGAAGTCAGCAACGTTTGTAATATGACCGACCACACAATCTTCTCTTCTGTATGGATTTAAATGGTGAACAATCACACGAGACATGTTGGATAGGAATATATCTTTGATCCGACGACTGATTTCATCATTTTTAGCTAATTCCATCTAAAATTAAGAAATTTCATTATTTCACTGATTATAAACACTATGGGTATAATGTTACAAACCATAGCAGCATTGTGTCTGTCTTTCTTTTTTTGATTAGCAGCGTTGGCAAGCATAGCTTGTTCTCTACGTTTTCGCATTTTCTCTTTATTATCCTTATATCTCTTTAGCTCTATTTTGTTAGCAGCTCTGTCTTCTTCAGTCCGTGGCTAGGATAATTATACAGTTTTTGAAAAATATGTACTTTTACATATGTATTTTTTTACACAATTTATACTACTTACACTAATAACCCATTCTGTTACGAGTTTTGGACGGTGTTTTCTACTGCGATATCCCCCAGGTTTATTCCTCTTCAATCCATTGAAACATGGTTTGTTTTCCTTGATAACTATAAGTTTGGTATACATATTGTAATAAGTATAGATTACAAACGTGAAAGAATTCACACATGGGGATTATTAACATGGTTAAAAGGACTAACTTATATGGATACAGTAAATGCAAATATCAGGATTCCAAAAAAATAAAGGAAGACTTTAGTGAATCTGTGCACTGTGTGTCGAACAGGCCAGCCATGAAAGAGAAGTGGAAAATATGTTTACCTTGATAAATACCGTCAACGCCTTCTACCAGTTTAGTTGGTGAAAAGTCTTCAGAATTCATAATTTCATTCTTCTCATCATCACTTACATCTTCTTCACCACTTTCATCTGTGTTATAAAATTTAATTAGTTTAACATTATGAATTATGTATTGACACAAAAATATAAACAAATATCACCATTGTTGGGAACTGGGGAATATATTGGAGGCTCCCATTGTGGAACTCTCTGCTGAACATGATAAAAATATGTTCTCCCTCTATTGTCCTTTGCCGACCGCCATTGTGAAGGCAATCGAATTTCATGCTTCTTCTGAACATCTGTTTCTGGTTCAGCTACAACCTACAATAAAAATCATATAAATTAATAATGAATATATTGATAAAAAAAATATATACTTGCCTCATTATTTTTATCTTTTAAAGAAAGAGTATCAATCACAGGCTCTATATTTGATGATGGATATACTTCAGGGGTACTGTTAATGTTGTAATATGTATTTTTGTCCACGCTTTCCTCAAATGTTTGAGAAGGGAATGAAACAGGCACTGGCGGCGTTATAGTAGGTATGGGTTGAGGAGTATTAGACACATATGTGGGGTAAGAAGAACTTGCTGGATCTGTGGGACCACTCAGAAAAGGGATTCGTTGTGATTTAGATGTCTGTGGTGAACTCGAAACTGCATAGTTGCCATTTGCCGAAACCGGTATATTTTGGAAATGTGGTGGAGGTATTGTCGGAGCAGCATTAAACTGGGCATTAACAAATTCAACTCTATGAAGGGGATTAGTCGATGGTTCGAGAATTGGAGGATTGGCATATATTGGTGGTGGATAATAGGGTGTAGCAAAAGGAGGAGCAATATGTTCTTGATTAGTAAAAGCGGGCATAACATATTCAGGATGGTTCACATTAGGCATTGGGTTTATCAATATTCCAGGATAAGCTGGATGTGGTACACCCTGCAATGAAACATTAATATTAATGACAATGAAATACCAATAATTGCTGCATTCATTTGGAGGTAAGGTAGAAAATTATACCTGGACATAAGGCTGTGGAACCACCCATTGTCCGTGAGGCATTATCACTGAACCCGGTTGAACAGTGGGCGGCGGTCTAAGCATTGCATTCTTCATCTGTTCTTCCAAAGCGACACGTGCAGCAAATTCTCTCCTACGTTTCTCTTTTGACATTGGCGGGATTGAAGACATGGAACGATCGTCAATTCTGAAAATTTTACATTAGTTACAATTCATTAAAAAGTATATAAACTTAACAATAACTGTTAGATGTAATTTTCACTATGGATTACTCTAAAGAATGTATAGCGTATACAATTTCAACAGCAAAAGTAACACGTGTAATTACAAATTGAAATAAGACACCGAAAGTTACCAGTGCAACGGCAAAAATCTACAGACATCATTTATTGTATTTTCTAAAATGCATGATCAGAATAATTACTTTAAAAAATATGAAATATATTATTAAAATATATTTCATATAAATATATTATTAAATTTTCATATGAAATATATTATTAAAATAGATTTCATATTCGTAAAGTTTTATTTACTTAAAAAAATCTATAGAGCTCAATACCAGTATTTATGAATTTACTGATTGCTTAATTAAAAAATATATAATATTAACATATTATGAAAAATTTATATTTATCTAATTTTCAACACATAAATATATTATAAAAATATATCTGATCCATATTGTCATCAAGAAAAATATCATTAATTTTACTGCCTTCTTATAGTTAAATTTATTGAAAGCAACTGCAAAAATATAATTTGAAAATTTTTTACTTTTATTTTAAATACATAATTATTAACGTTTTTCATTTAACAGATCAGTTGTATTGGAAACATTTATAATAATTGTTGCATTTTCTTTATTAAGTAAAATTCAACCTTGGTTGTGTTCTTCTATTTGTATCGGGACTAAGCGCCCTGATGCGTTTCTTATCTCGATCGTGCCTACTATATCGTTCTTCCCATCTTTCTGTTTCCTTTGAATTACTTTTTTCATAATCAGATTTCAATCTATTCTCATTGGCTTGACGTTCGTGTTCTTTCATCAACTGTATTCTTTCCTTCTTAGGAATTTTAAATTCCTCCTAAAAGACAAATCGTAAATTAGTAACCTGACATAAACATTTTGAGAAATGCGAGTGAAATATCACCTTTAATTTAGACCATCGATCAAGTAGATGCTTGCAGTTTTTAATTATTTTTTCCTTTTGTTCTTGAGATTGATAAACAATGTCATTGTTTATTTTGACACTGGTTTCTTTTTTTAATTCATTCTTAATGTTGGCATTTAATTCGTCTATGAGTGGAGTTCCTGCACGACTAGTATCACTTGAATCATCGTTGTACGAATTAAGCGGCTGAGAAGATGAGTCCGTAATCCATCTTTCAATGTGTGATGTTAGTTTACATTCTTGTATTATAGTCTTGTTTGGTATAGGAAGTTTGTCAAGCACCTTAAGAAGACACATTCTAAAATAAATTAATGTCATATTAAATTAAATGTAGGAAGCGTCAGGGAGAAGGAACATGATCAAAGATGTGCCGTCTCAGACGAATATTCAATTACTCTCTTTGCACATATGAATCTATTTTATAATTTCGTCACATTTATTGGAAAGTACATATTTTGCCACATGTTTTTTAGAACGGGCCAGAGTCATATGCGTAAAGAGTATATTCATTTTCGTTTAATTAGGAACAACACTGAACATGATAAATATTCCATATTTTTATCTAATACTAATACAAATCAATGGATGAATTAAAAAAAATACTATAAAGGAATTCAAACATAATTAGTACGTTCAAACTATCACACAATAATAAAAAACATACAGCTATCTTTACAAGAATGCCCTTATATTGGACAAAAATATATTAGAAAATTTAATAATATACATATGTACCATTTGTTTCTAAATGCAATTGTTGATTTTCAGAATGTCGTAAAGTAAGTATAAACACATATTGTGATTTTCTTCAAAGAATGTTAGAAACCAGATATCCTCCAAAAATGTTGAATTAATTTCCTGGAAAATT